>BSBK01015057.1:0-39677 GCA_027943335.1 Chamaecyparis obtusa | reverse complement strand
TATATATATATATACATATATATATATAATATATATACATATATATATATATATATACATATATGTATATATATATATATATATGTATATATATATATATACATATATGTATATATGTGTGTATATGTATGTATATATATATATATATATGTATGTATATGTATAGAAATTAAACGTTCATTTAATAATACTTTTCAAGAAGAGTGGGAGACAGAGTTACCCGTCACAAGTAATTTCCTAAAGAATGTTATTCTAAAATCTTCTTTCAAAAAATAAATTCTGCTTTATGTCTTTATATAATAAGCACAAGAGTCGTTCCTAATTTACTAAGTATTAAGACTATTGATTTCTAAAAGGTGGGATTCTTAACTAAATCAAAGACTGAATGATTTTGCATAACATATATGCCCTTAACTTCCTAATAGATTCATGAAATCACTCTTACTACAAAGTTACAATAATGATCTATGCACACTATATTGGCCACAGAAAACATTTATTGTCTTGCAACCTTGTCTGATTTAACTATATCCTAAACGTGTTTCTATAGTGGACTAAAGAAAAGGGAATTAAGCTTTCCTATATGCAAAAGTGACGAACCTAGATATTAACAAAGGCTTTAAGAAGTGCTTTGATGATAACTAGTTTATTAGCCAAGGTATAGGCAATCACCTTGTTTCAGCCAAAGTGTGTGGTCTATGAGACATTGAATAGATTCCTTGTATTACATCTTAAGAGTTGTGAAATTCCTAACTAAAGATACTTTAAGCTATTCCCTAGAAGAAGGAGCTTGATAAAATAGTGATTAGTAGGATCCCCTTATAGAGTACCTCCCTACCAGCTATTGTGGGGTCTATCTCTACTTAGGTTGAAATTTTTAGAAATGCCTTTGAGATAAGCATACCTAATCAGTGGGATTTTAGATATAGAACTATGGTTAGGTTCCTAACTATTAAGGGAGATAGGCTATCCAAAGCTAATATATACTCGTAAGGTAAGGAACGCCTACCCTACTTGAGATAGGTATTGCATTGTTGGGTAAAAAGCACCTATAGGAGATCAAAGGCTGAAGAGCACCGTACCAGAATATTAATAGAGCCAGATTCATGACAAAATATGAACTATCCCACATATTTCTAGCTAGTTAAGAATATATGTTCAAATGCAGAGATATGTTGAATCATAAAAGGCGAAGAAAAGCAGAGGCAAATGTAATACATATATATAAGATTATATATATGCATATATATATATATGTGTGTGTGTGTGTGTGTGTGTGTGTGTGTGTGTGTGTGTGTGTGAATATAAGGGTATAGGTATATATATGAAAAACAAATATAGGATAAAGAGTGTATATGCACATATACACATATGTATACATAGCAGTGTATATATATATATATATATATATATATATATATATATATATATATATATAGTGTGTGTGTGTGTGTGTGTGTGTGTGTGTGTGTGTGTGTATAATATATATATATAGTGTGTGTGTGTGTGTGTGTATATAATATATATATATATATATATATATATATATATATATATATATATATATATATATATATATATATATATATATATATATATATATATATATATATATATATATATATATATATGAAAATATATATTAAAATGGTCTGTATGAACCAAACTAAAATAGAAAAAAGCTTCTATATTCTGAAGTCTTAACAAATATATCTAAAATTAATAACCACAAATATTTTGTTTTACAGATAAATTTCTTAATTTTATTGTAAAAAATTTCAAGTGAGAGCTATATATATAGTTTATTTCATTAGCACCAAATTTTAGATGAAAGCCATATATCTAACATTAATAGCCATAAATATTTTATCTTACAGATTCATTATTGAAAAACCTTTTCCTTCTTTTAAATTCTAGGGAGAGCCATTTATAAAGTTAATTTTAACTTAGGTACTTGTTTATTTGGGTATTATGCATTAATCATTTGTTATCCTGCATCCTCTAACAGCTCCAACTCTCAGATATACTAACTTCCGAAGAGAACTAGAAAGATGCATTAAGAGGTACTCTAAGCTTACTCTATTCCAATGTTACAAATCAAAGATGATGGACTTATCATTGTTAGCTCTACCCAAAACTGACTTAAGCTACCTAAGAATCTACAAAGCTGGAAAAGTATAACCCAAGGATTGAGCATTTGCACTGAAACCTATATGAGAGTGCTCTGAAAAAGAGTAAGTGGGAACGCGCATGAAGGAGAAAATAGGTCCACTTACAGAGTTATTTCCCCTAGAAGTAAATGTGGGTCTATAATTACCTGGTATGAGAGGGATTATCTGTGCCTTAGGCATGTCCCTATGAGAAGAGTGGTTAGAGATACACAGTTGTGAGGTTCCTACCATTATGAGATATATGGGTCTAGATGAAACCTTTACCAAGATAATACTTAATCCAACTTGGGGTCCTCTTAATCTACTATTGCTTGCGAGCATTCACAAAATTCTATTAACCATATCAAAATAGATAATTAAAAGATAAACACATTTCATATCATTTTATGAGATATCATGCATATATCTAGCAAAAATTAGTGCATAAGCCCAGTATCAAAGTTTATCTATTCTATTTTAGACAAAATATATCTATTAGTCTCAAAAAAAATGCTCCACTATTATATCTACTAGATTTTAACAGTAATTTTAAACTTTGTCTACTAGAGAGTACATTCTTCTATCATATATACTAAGATTAGAAACTAACAGTTAATCTTTATTTATAATATTGCAGCTCCATGCTTCTCCATCCCTTCGCAGGATGATTATTTCCTCTTCCTTCATATTGTTTGCAGTGTACCTCAAACTCTTCCTTACTGAGGGGGTGACTATCCTAACATTATTAATCTCATCTTCATCAAGCTCCTCCGGGATGTCAAATCCTTTGGCTCACCAGTAATTCAGCACCCATTCTAGATCAACCTACTCCTTTAGAACTGTTGTTATTAGGAAGTCCAAGTTACGCCTCATCTCTGGCCACTACCTATCAAATTTGCCTTCATCTTTAAAGAAAAGCATTGGCATGCACTAGAAATTTGGAATGGAAGGTAAACCATCCAATGCCATTCTCCTGTATATTTTCATATAGGGGATGGCCAGATTTTTGTCAATTCCATGAACCACCTTTTCTAAACTAGCCAAGAAATCCTTCTTAAATATTGCTTTGGCCGCCGCTATTATCCTATCCTTCTCTACTCCATTGAATATTTCTAATGCTATTAAAAGCCCCAATATATGGTCATTTACTTTGATGGAGAAATCATTGTCAAAGTTATCATCCTCTAAACCTTTTTCTAGAGCCCTATAAGCTGAATCAGAGAGAGTGTTAAGGATGTCATTTCATCTTAGGCTTAATTGAGCCCCTAAATGCCATTTACATATTGTCCTGCATGAGGAAGGTCAAAATCCTCGATTCCATTCTCGTCTCTGAAGGGAAATTTGGGAAAACTTGTGAACCAATCCAAACTTCAATGCTATTTAATCTTCTTTTCTTTCATTGATCATTGATTGATAAGAAAGGAGTAACTTAATCTCACGTGATTCCTCACCATCTTTAATGCTCCATCACCCTACATCATGCTTTGTACTTAGAGAAGTAGAGAGCTCTTGCCAACTACGAGTTACTCACTAGAGACGTTTCTAGATACAATTTATTAAAATAAGAAATTTCTAGATTACTGTGGAAAAGGTTTGTGTCGAGGTCATTATTCCATAAAATGACATATCATTTCTACCAAAATCGAAAGAAAAACCCATTTTTGAGGTATTTTGGAAATTTCAACAATGTGGGGATTGTTCCTAGATTCTTATTAAAGCTTAACTAGTAGTAATTCTTTTAATTATTATACTAACTCTTTCTCCTTTCAAAACCTAAAATTTTTGGCATACCCCCTGTACACACAAAAGTAGTGCACTTCTATGAATCCTTACAATCAAGAACACTCAATAATGAGGCCTCAAAAATTGATCCATAGCTCTTTATGTATGGAGTTACAAGATGTAAAGTTGCTCTTAGCTAGAGTTATGAAGCTAATGACCTTGCTAGTCAACCACACAATGAGAGATTCAAGTGAAGACAAGGGCAAGAGTGCCAATATCCTCAAAGAATCAAATGGAAATGCAATGCAAGTAAACTAAGAATGAAGATGCAAGCTAAGCTAAATGATAACAATGCAATGCTTGAAAGGAAATCTAATGTATGAAAAGAAAATGCAAACTAGACTATGAAAAGGAAATTGCAAATGTTACAATCTCTCCTAATTAAGCTATGTGAGATTAATCTATTGCATAAAGGAAATCTATACTAAGAATGCCATGATTATGCAATTATGAAAGCAAACTAAATGAAATGCAAAAAACAATGTCTTCAAAGTTTGAATGCAAGAATGTCTTCAAAGAGCTCCAAATGACCTAGAAAATCTGCAGCATAACAATAGCATAAAGATGATGGATGCCAAATGAGGAGGAGAGCTCTCCTTTTATAAGAAATAAAAAGGAATGGACCATGGAGATTAAGACGCAAAAGATTTAACCAACGGTGGAGAAAAATAGAGGCTTGATCCTTGTGCACAAATATCCTCCAATGAGAAAATAAGAGTTGACTTTTATGTCTATATGAGACAAAAAGTATTTTTCTTCTTTTATTTTTAAAATAAAAATGATGCTTTATTTGTGCAACTTAGGATAAGAGGAAAAGTGGGGATTTTTTATTTATAAAAAGGGGAGGAAATATTCTTTTTAAATAAATAAAGACTTTAGGATAAAATGGTTAGCCCAAGGCAAATAATCGAAAATGATAAAAAAATTTGATCAAGGAAATTGATATAATTGATATAATGTTGATTTTTGAAAATATTGATTCAGGGATTTGATAAATTGAGAAATGGGGCCCAAAGTCTAGGTGACCATTTTAGGGTGCATCCATTTTCCCCTCTTTGACTAATGTGTGATCGATCTGGGAACACATGTAGTCAAAGAATGAAGTTGCAATGTGAGATCGATTTGGGATCACAAACAACTCAGATGTGAGATCGATTTGGGATCACATCCGGACAAAACATAAACAAAGGCCTTTGAATATGAGGTTGATTTGAGATCACATCCAAAGTAGGAGATAAAAATCTCAAATTTGAGCAAAAGCTCACAGAAAAGATGTCTAAATCAAGAGAATCAAGAGAATCAGGGATGAGAATCCCATAGATACTGCCCCCTCAGAATTGAAATCAAAATCAGGTAGAGGAGAATAGCAAATCGATAAAGATTATATCAAATCATAATGAAATCATGATCAAAGATAAACGATGATAGGATAACCATCGAGCAATGAAGATATGCCCCAGTCTGACTGAGAAAGATATAAGATAAAGATGCAGTCAAACATGAGAAAGGAGTGAATTGAATGAAGATGAATGAAAGATTAGAAGTTTGAGAGACATGGGGGATGAAGAAATGAAGATGCCCCAACAAAGATCGAAGGATCAAGCCCCAAAAGATTTAGCCAACTACGCAGAAGAGGGTGAAAATTTGAAATGTGATTTTGACTATCAAGATTAACTCAAATTTTGATTTCAAGTCCGAAAATGGATCTAGGAAGTCAAAATTAGGTAGGGGTGCAATTTTCGTGCAATTCTGAGGTATTTGAAAAATTAGGTCAAAAAGTCAAAATGCTATAAAAGGGGTAAAAAATGTCATTTTCAAAATCATTTGACTTTTATTGATTTAAGAATTTTGAAAGCTTAGAGAGAGAAAATGGCCCAGCCAGCGGTAGTGCCCATCCACAGACACCGATTCAAGTGCGCCCGATTGCATAACCGGCCTCCACACTATGGTGCCCTGGTATGTTTTTGAGAAAACTCGCTTGTTGGGTCATTTATGATGATTTAATGCATTTAAACATGTTTTTAAATATTTTTTCAAATTTTCAATTTTTACTTAGGGTGAAAAGTCGCGCGACACTTTAGAAGTGTCGCGGCCTTTGAAAAGTATTGTCGTGCGACACTTCGTGGGACAAAATAGTGTCACACGCACATTGAGTCCAGTGTCGCATGACATAGGATGAAATGGCACATGCCACTATGCGATGTGTCACCCAAACAAATATTGTTGCACTGGTATATGACAAAGTGTCGCCTAACACTTAGCCAAAAAAATAGTGTCGCCCAATAGAAAAATTTTACATGTTTAAGTTTTTTTGAGAAAAAATAACATGAGTCCTGACAATGTTTGATTTTAAAATGCTTTGTACTGATATTTTACATCCTTCATGATATGCTCTAACATCTAGCTTGGTTTAAATGGCTTGTAGGAGCACTTCCCAGCACTGCGCATTAGAGCACCGCAGGTGACTGGGTTGAGATTCATTTGAGATCTAGATGATCTAGGCGAGGCTGACTTGAGGGCGATGGGCTTCTGATATCTATTACGAATGCCCCACATATGAGCTGATCACAGGTTTTTGACTGCTCTAGATGAGAGATGGCATAGTGAACACAACACCTTCCATTTACCTACTAGAGAGGCATCCATCACTTTGGAGGATGTCTACCAGATCCTACGGGTTCCGTGCTACGGAGATCCTGTAAGTATAATCATGGTTATAGATAGTCATAGTTGTAAAGTTTCCATATGATAGAAACTGACATAATTTGTCTGTTGGCACAGGTTTACTATGATCAGGATCCCACAGAGGGTAGATAGGCGATACAGGGGATGTTTCAAGATGTTACGATCCTGGATCGGCACGTCAGTTGGGATCGGCTAATGGATGAGTACGGTAGAGACTACCCCATACCATGCATTGTTGCATCTTTGATCGGACAGGCTCTGATTCTGAATAAGAGTCAGAAGGGCTTCCCACTAGGCTAGGGGAGACTATTGGCAGACTTGGTGGCACAACCACGCAGGATGGCCTAGGGTCCAGCTATCTTAGCGGACATGTATTATGAGCTACATGAGATCATATACAGGGATGGGAGGACTTGGGCATGCGGGGCTATACTCACACAGATATGGGCGTGGGAGCACATAGTTGTAGTGCGCCCACTAGTGCAGCCTAGGGAGTGCAGATATCCCTTCATTTACAGATATAGCGGTTTCATCTCCCAAGCACATAGCGGAGATGTTGCATAGTACCGCAGGGTATTGGACAAGCTTACCTCCTTCACATGGAGGCCTTATAGGATAGTCGAGGGATGGTTTAATAAGAGAGAGCTAGACTACATGCTCTGTAGTTGACCATTGGTAGGTTGACATGCAGATATTGTCGAGAGATTTGCTATTACTCGAGTGTGGAGGCAATTTGGTCGGTAGCAGAGGGTATCTGTGGAGACCACCACACAAGCCAGATTTTAGGATGAGGAGGGACAGGGATGGTTGCTGATGCTGAACTACCAGCAGGAAGTACAGGATATGGCTGCCATCAGGAGGGAGCCATGGGAGTACTTGCCAGACATGGTAGATGTAGGGACAGATGTAGCATACCATACTGAGAGGCAGAGGGCCCCATTTCTAAGACTTACTATACCAGATGTACAGGCTGTCGCACAGGGGGGAGATGGAGGGGATGATGGAGATGGAGGAGGTGGAGGAGAGAGAGAGCTAGAGAGAGGAGAGGGGTCAGGAGCAAGTGGCTAAAAATGGCCATGGAGATGGAGGTCAGCTACTCCAGAGGATGAGGTGAGACCAGCTCACCGACAGGTAGGGGATCAGCAGGATCAGCTTGCAGGAGGAGAGGATCTCAGGGCTAGGATACAAGCCCTTGAGATAGAGATACAATATTTGATGATCACCATAGCCATGAGAGAGCAGTAGCTCATAGATCAGCAAGCTGAGACTGAGTGACGAGAGAGGCAACTAGAGGTTTCCTTAGCAGAGAGGCAGAGAGAGGCAGCGCGGGCGGCATACTACCATGGATTGTATATACAGGCAGTCCTCACAAATCAGAGAGCACCTTGCTACTCAGCAGTAGTAGGTAGATCAGATGTAGTACATGTTGCCACACCACCTCCTCCACCACCAGGTCCCAAGGATGGTGGCAGTGAGTCCTATGTTTAGGTTTAGATGTTTTGTCCATATCATGAGACATTGATCCAGATTTTGGGATCTCATATTGTACATTGTACTATATCATTCATATATATATGAGATTACTAGATTTTTGATATATCTTATGTATCAGTCTCACTTGTGATGGATGTATCAGTTTATATATTGTCTTATTATTTTGCTCAAAAATGTATACGTCAAATGATCATGTATATTCTCTCTCATAGATGTATGTTTAATCCTCATGTATATGATGCAGTCTTATGTTTCTGAAAATGACATCTCTTAGGATAGAGATATGATGATGTGATTAACCCTTTATGATGACAGGAACAGGATGTGATGAAAAAGATAAGGAGTGAAAGACATGATCAAGAAAGGAAAGAAAGGAAATGAGCACAGTTGACTAATAGGTCCACGAAAGATGAAAAGGAGAGCTCTCTCCATATGCAAGATGCAAAACTAAACTAACATGAACCTAAGATGCAAGCTACTATGAAAATTAGTTGACTTGCAAGGTCACAACACCAATAGACATCTAATTATCATCATTGAGTGTTATTGGTAGCGTCGTAAGATCATACAATACTCACTAGTATGACTATGGGTATATGAATATGATCTATATTAGATAGGAATGTGGGAATCCCACCTAGGCACCAAAGACATATAGGTCAAGATGACTAGTGCAGTGAGATTACCTAAGTTTGATATGGCAATATTATGCTTGTATCAAGACACATGAAATTTGGGATAACTAGAAGCATGCACTTGCATAACAGTCAAGGATAATATCCAGTAGGTCCTTAATGTCAAGTGGATCAAGCATAAATGCTAATGACAATAAGGACTAACAAGATATACCCACAAGCAGATAAAGAAATAAAACATGTTCTCATTCCCTTAGTCTTCTAGCTATGCATCATTGAAAACTTCTCAGGGAGAAAACACTCATCAAAGAAATCCTCATAGACAACACAAAGAAAAAAATAAAGTCAACATATCTCAGTGAGTTGATTGTCTAAGTGCGTGTGTGTTGGTCATAGAGTCAAACTCTGAGTATCGCATCTGCTAGTGGAAAAAAATATCATATCATACTAGACTGTGGGGTAAGACATTGTGTGTGTGAAAATTGTACCTGATCTATAGACACAACACTCAGTAAAACATTAGAGGTTAGTGATAATCAAAATCATGCAAAATTGAAAGCTATCTAACCAAGCGATTTACTGCCTTCTAATAGGTGCGAGATTAATGTTCTCAGATTGTAATCGAGATCAGTGACCTAGACGACACCTAAATGAAGGATTTGAATGCAAAAGATGGATATGAAATTGAATGCAATTAATCTATATTTTTGATATTTTATGATGCAATAAGAATGATAAATTGATATGATATGAATGCTAATATGAAATTGATATGCTATGAATGCTAAATGATCTAACAATGAAGATTCTAACAATGATATGAAAACTATGAAATTTTATGCTAAGATATAAAAACTATGCAATTGAAATTGATCTCACAAAGCTTTGAATTCGCAAGTTGATTCCTCAGCCTCCAATTCTCCAGCGTGATTGTGCAAAATATGAGATGATTTGTGAAGAGCTGAAGCCTTAATTTATAGAAATCCAGGGCTTTGGAGGTGCATGAATAAAAGCCATAAATCACTCAAATTAACTCATCTTGATTTTTGAGTTATCTGATCATAAAAGATAGTTAATTCTCAAAATCATGCAAAAACATGCAAAAACAGCTTTTTAACTCAAATTAGAGTTTAGATCAGCTTTTTGAACTCCAAAAGGATGTTGAGTTCCAAAAAGTCAATAACTTGCATTGATTTTCTGATTTGGAGTTTAACTGTTTCTTTTGAATATGCATAATAATTAAGAATTAAATAAATAAATAAAGTGATTTATCCTCAACTCAACTGATTTTTGAAAATAAATAATTAATTTATGGGTTAATTAACTATTTATTCAAACTTTTATTAAAAATTATATTATTAAATAATGACAACATGCTTTAATTAATTAAATAAGAATTTAATCAATTAAAGATAGGAATTTTGATTTATTGTCAAAATTAAATAATACAATTAATAATAGATAGAATTAAATTTAATTACATAATTAAGTGGCAAATATTAAATCTAATTAATTAAATATGAAAATATTCAATTAATCAAATTTTTAGGATAAATGTGATTTATCGCCAAATAATCATTAAATTAAAGATAATTAAGATAATTAGGAATATTACTAGGAATATTCTCTGATGCAAAATTTAAGATAATCAATTATGATTCGATGATGTTTAGATGTGCCTTAGGTTAGGACTTTGATGTCGATTTTGTTCGAATTGAAGATGTAGGAGATTAATGAACTTATAGCCCATTTTTGGGGTATTACATTTTGCCCCTCTTTGAATTACTGTGTGAAGCGCAGTGGTTCAAAGATAGTCTGTGTTTGATAAAGATATGAAACTGATTCAAAAGATAAACCGATCTCAAGATAGAAACCGATTGAAAGATATTGAGATAGGAGTTGATTGATATTGAATTGATATGGAGATAATAGGTCTTGAATGACCAAAGATAATGTTCACTATAGAAGCAAATGAACCTATTATTGCGAAAAAGTGTCAAAATGCCTGATTCTGAACCTTAGGATTGATAAGAAGTGAGTGACCCGTTCTAGACTCGATTGTCTTAGCAGAACTAGCAGGTATCACATCCAAACCCTTCAGTTGCCGAAGAACCAAGGAAAGAACACTATGATCTGATGGTTGAAAAAATTGATACAGATTACAAGATTAAGAGAATACCAGATTGATATGGATCTTGAATCTGATATGCCCCAAGTGATGATAGATTTGCCCCGAGCGATGAGGACTTTTGATGAATCAGTGACTAGACGTGATTGTTATCTTGATCACTGATGAAAGATATTGATAGATTTGATCGATAGAATTTTGATTTACAAACTTTGAATTGATGTGCAATACCATGCCCCCTTCGGGATTAAAATTGAAATCTGACAAGAGAAGTCAGCGTTAAATGGTTTAGAAGCATGTTAATTGATTTGAGAAGTGGTTATACACGTTCAAGAACGCATTCTGCATCGTTTGGAGGTCTTGGAGACCGAATTTGACTAGATTTGACCATGAGTTGACCATGGTTGACCAAGTTGAAATTTTGATAGTTTGATGTTAAATAATCAGTTAAGTTGAATACTAGATTTCTGTGATGATTGAAGGTTGATTATGCAAGCAATTAATAATATGAATGATCTCAGATTTGAATTTTGATCCCGAAAAAGGATTCTACTTGCTATTTCGTTGGAGGAACCTTCGTGTGAGATTCAACTCTTGTTAGACTGGAAGATGCGATTTGAAGAATCATTTAAGCATTGGAGTTCGTTTAATCATTGTGAGATCATGCAACATGCAAAATGAAATGAGACATGCAAAATGAAATGCAACCTAAGACCGAGGACCTAGTCACTGATCATATGTCAATTTGTTATCATCATTGAACTTTTAGGTAACCGGATAAATCAATACAATGCCCACTAGCCATGAAACCATAGACATATGAATATCGATTTGTATGTGCAAGAATCAATACAACACCCACTGGTCAAACAACCATGGACATATGAATATTGATTTTAGTTGTTGAATGTCGGATTAGATATAAGCATCAAGGCACAAACGCCAGGATGACCTGAATATCATGTCCATTTTGATATAGCAATTTGTACAAGCATCAAAACATAAACATTGTGATGACCTGAGTACGCCTTGCATTACAAACACATCAAACAGTCAAGAGATCATTCTAAATCCAATGTGAATTACCCGTAGTGACCCTTTATCGTTCACATCCTTAGGCAAGATTGCGTTCCACAGTAGGAGAAAGAACTTACTCAAAAAGATAATAGTTAGATCAAACTTCCTTGAATTGTTTGGGTATCAATGGTCGAGGTACGCATGGCCATCCAATTCGAGATAGAGGCTCTTACAGTCGGACACCATTTCAATCCAAAATTTCCAAAGCTGTTAGATTTTCACATACAAGCAGAAGACAAAGAAAAGATTATACCCCCAGTCATCACTCTCTAAATCCTATAAAAGACATCATCGAAGAGCTCGAAGGGACACAATACGCAAAAATCTCAATGTGAATCAGTAAGCATACAAGGAGATAAAAGCATGTAAAAAGCATAGATTGTTTTCAGTTGAGTTTTGATGTTTGATTATTGTAGATGCAAAATCCTTTCTGGAGACGAGACAGACAGACTGACTCAACTTGAAGCTTCAAAGGACTCTGAGTGGATATGACACGTCTAAGATACATGGGAGACCATAGGATATGACATTGATTGCCCCCAAGTGTGAACATTGATAGGATGCAAACGCTTGAGCTGGTTGGTGTACAGGCCGACTTATTGAAAACTGGAAATGCAGGAACAAACCGGGAGATATGTACAAACTAAAGCAAGACTGAAAGTTGGGAAAGACCAAGATTGTGCTGATAGATGGAGCATTTTGGAACAAGTGGTGCCCGTTTGCCAAGTATTCACCATCTTGGTAGAGATTCTATTTTTGCTACCGAGGTGCCTGTTTCCAGGTTTTCACCAAGGCACTTTTTCTTTCTTTTTTCATTTTTTTGTACTTTTGATATTTTTTGATTTTTTTGTGAATCATCAAGGCGCCTATTGCTAGGTTTTCACCAAGATGTTCATTTTTTCAGGACTTTTTCTAATTTTTAAGATTTTTTCAGGATATTTACCAAGCACTAAATGCCTTAGGCGTAGAATTTCTTCAGATGGAGAACGTTGATTGGTTCTCGGAGCTGTTCTCCTTCAGTCATTGAGAGTTGATAGGCACCAGAGCCAAAAGTAGCAGTGATAACAAAGGGACCCAACCAATTGGGTTCGAACTTCCCCTTGCGTTCTCGATGTGATTGATTTTTAGGATTTTCTCTCAACACTAGATCGCCAACCTGAAATTCTCTATGTCTGACTTTCTTGTTGTAGCCTCTAAACATTCTTTTCTGATACACTCTAAGATGATCATACGCTGCTTGTCTACGCTCATCTAGTAGTTCAAGTTCTTGTAACCTCGACACTCTGTAGTCTTCATCAGTGACAAGTCCATGCATTTTGATTCTGAGTGATGGGATTTCAACCTCAATAGGTAGTACCGCTTCAGACCCATAAACTAAAGAGAAAGGTGTAGCCCTAGTAGGTGTTCTGATACTTGTTCTGATACTGATTCTGATACTGATTCTGATACTGATTCTAATAATGATTTTGATAATTGTTCTGATACTGGTTCTAATATTGATTCTGATACTGATTTTGATAATTGTTCTGATACTGATTCTAATAATGATTCTGATAATTGTTCTGATACTGATTCTGATAATGATTCTGATAATTGTTCTGATACTGGTTCTAATATTGATTCTGATACTGATTCTGATAATTGTTCTGATACTTGGTATACTTCATATCATCTTTTTCCATTACAAACTCCCAAGCAAGATCATATCGTGCAGTCCCAATGTCTAGCAAGGTGGAGAACAAAAGGGATTAGCAAGCTGGTGGAAGAGATGGAAGATAAGAGAATGAAGGAAAATGAAGGGAAGAAATCCTCAAGGGGAAACTCCTCAAGAATACCCAAGCTAGGGAAAAATTGTCATGTAAAGCGCATTTGGATAAGCAATGAAAGGTTAGCATAGGATAAGCACAAAATCATAATGCAAGAGCAGGAAAGGATGCAATCCAAAGGAGTAGACGTGTCAAGAGGCTTCATGGCACTGTGTTTTACTCTTTCTTTCTTTTTTTATTAGATCAAGACCAAAGGGGAAAAGGATAGCGATAGGCGAAAATGAATATAGGAAGATGGATATGAAGGCTAAACATGGAAGGAATGAAAGCAAGATCATCGTAAGATAGCTCACAAAATAGTCAAATGTTCGTGCATAGATCAACATTGTCAAGATCAAAGAGAGAAGATGAAATGGATGAAATATGTAGAAGAACTACGCATGATGCCTGATTGCCAGGTTTTCATCATGGTACTTATCCAAGGTGCCACAAGGGAGTGGTTTTCACCATAGGATGAATTTATTTCTCTTTACTTTTGCTACCAAGGTGCCTGTTTCCAGGTTTTCACCAAGGCACATTTTTAATTTTTTTTCATTTTTCATTTCTTTTTTGGAAGAAGGCAAGCTTTTTAGATAATGCTCCTTGAAAGGATAAACCATGATATGCCAAAGATTCAAAATGATATGCTCAAAGATGCTGATAGGGAAAGGGAGATGGAAGAGAAAAATGGAGGATAGGGTTTTATGTAAAGCAAGTGAGGTTGGAAGATAGGAGGAATAGGAAAATAAGGAAAAATGATAGAAGGTAGTAGGTTAATGAATGGAAGGATTGTGAAAGGTTAGATGGAAAGGAAGGCAAGATCAACGTAAACACACACCTTGAAGAGTGGCGAGAGGGTGGAGGAAATGTGAATGAAGGAATACGTGAAGGAATATGGTGAATAGATAGCAGAGGTTGAGGTTTGGGCGCATGAAATGGAAGAATATTTTTGGAAGGAGATGAAGTGGAAGCCTTTGGAAGCTTGAATGTCAATTTCACTTTTTGCTCAACACCAGACTCTTTCAAGAGAGACTTTGGAATCCATATAGCCTTAGGATTTTTATTTCCTTTTGATGATCTAGAGAGAATATCTTGAATGATGGATTTTGGAACCCATACTTGTCTTGTAGTTTTTTTCTTAGATATTTCTTTTGACTTTATGCTTCCATGTCTATGAGAGGAGACATGGTGATATTCTTTTTTTGATGGATTCTTGTATTGCTTCTTTTTCTTGTATTGAACATTCAAGTTACTTCCAAAAGACTTGGGATTTGTGGAAGAGGGAGGATATGACTGGTTTAGGTGGGTGGGGGGATGAAAAGGATTCAAGGGTATGCATCTATGTTGATCTTGAGGAAAGATGGGAGATGGAGGGACGTAGGGACCCAAGATGGATGGTGAATAAAGAGAGTTAGGAGGGGAAAGTGAAGGGACATAAGGACCCAAAATGGAAGGAAGGCATGAAGCCCTTAGTAGTGGTGGAAGAGGTCCAAGGATGGAAGTGGAAGATGCAAAAGGATAATCAATAAGTTCATCAGCATCTATATGACAACCAAGGATATCAGCATCTTTAGAGTGAGCATTAGGATCTTCAATAGAATCCTGGGCATCTTGAATAAGAGCATTTTCTTTGATAGGATCGTTCAAAGCTTGCAAAGACTTAGGAAGAGTAGAAAGTGAAAGTGAACATGGAGTGGTAGAACAAGAAGATGGAAGACTTTGATCTTGACAAGGATCTTTGGATAGCATAAACGCATAATTTTTCTCTTGATTTTCAATAGGATTAACATTGGAAGTAATAGTACTATTATCAATAAGCTCAACAGTGTAAGTAGTAGCTTGATCTTGCTTAGGAGAAGACTTAAGACATGGTGGAATGCATGAAAAAGGGGGTACAGGATCAAAAGAACCCTGAGGTGGATAAGAGACATCGAGATAGGGAGTGGATGACATGGAGGGTTCTTGATCTTGATCTTTCTTTATATTCTTTTCTTTATCATTTTTAGAGTCCTCTTGACATGGAGCCACTTCTAAGGACAAGGAAGTATGTTGGGATTGTATGGATGACTTTGGAAGAGATGGTGGAGGACTAGCTGAAGTAGGGATTATAGCATATGAAGGCTTAGGCTCTTTAGATTTATCATTATTGAAAGTCTTTGCAGCCAAGTGAAAGTTAGCTTGAGTTTCTTTAAGAGGTAGCCCTGGAGGATAACTATAGGGAACCACATGAAAAGTATCAAGGCTTGTGTCGGATGAAGGTTCTGTGAAAGATTTGAAAGACTCAGAAGCTTTAGGAAATGTACGAGTATTGGAGGAAGTAGGGGATGGAAGGGAACCATCACAAGACAAAGGTCCAACATTAACATGATCTTGCTTGAGAGTGTAATCTTTATTTTCAGTCTGAGAGTTCTTAGAGGAGAGATCCTTATAATATTGACGTTTCAAGCTAGCACAATGTATTTTATAGTCCTCAGCAGTAGTAGATGGATCATCATCAAGGTATTGTCCACAAAAGCCATCAAAATCTCTTTCAAAATTAGAATCATATGGATCACCATCACAATCTATCCAATGTGACGGCCCCTTTGTAGTAAGTAGGAATGAACGATGAGGAGGACTCTTAGGAACAGAGGTGTCATAGGTATCATTACATTGTCTGTCGTCATAGTCATCAGAGTCTTCAAAGCTAGATGTGTCACTCTCCGTGGAAGAGGTATCATATTGCTCAATTTTTTTTCGGGGGCATGGTGACATGTACAAATCTTTATCAAATGGAAAAGAGTATAGAGGTTCCTTTTCTTTCCCAAGTTTGTCAAGCTGGACTTGCATAGCATGTATCTGTTTCATTATAGTGGTGATCAGAGCTTCTTCCTCTTGTTTACTGATTCTTTGAGACATGTGTACTGATTCTCAATAGCTATCGCTCTATTCCTGACACAATGATATTTTTGACAGATTCTGGAACTAGGCTAGAAACATTGGATATCTTGCAATTTGACAATTTCTGACAACTCTCTCAAATTTTTCCAAACGACACTCTGCAGACTCATACGACACTGGGTAGTCTATGAAATGATAGTTGCTAAACTCATACGACAGTTGGGTATAAATGAAACGACAGTTGAGAAACTCGTACGACTTTTGACTTCCTGAAATGACTTTTGACTCCAGAAAGAACTTTACGTCAATTTTTTGCAAAATTTAAGGTTTTCAGTTTTGGATTGTTTGCAAATTGTACTGTCCAGATTTTGAAGGTTATACCAGATTTGATCATTTTTAATAGCCAAGTAGATAAATAAGCACGCAGAACAGCAAGCAAGTGATTCCAAGCACGTCTGAAAACAATGAACAAGGGCAAAAGCAACCTTGCGCATGAACAATCAAGTGACCAAATTGTGCTAATCCCTGAGAGTACTAATTGTGTATGTTCTGAAAAGTTTTGCAATAACAAACATATACCTGAGAATGAAAAATTGGCCTCTCTAAGGTTTTTAGTAATGGTTTGACTCTGCAACTTTTATGATTCAAAGGGGTGAACTCCAATCCCGGCGCACCAGGGTTTTGACACAGTCCGAGAACTTAATCTTCAAGAGCTGCTAGGGAGATCTGACAACCCAACAATGAACCATACCCGTGGAGATTTCTTCCACAAAGACATTTATATAGCGGTTGTCACTACCATGGCGAAAATGGCTATTACCGCTTGAGGTTCCGTCAATGCAGTTTTCCCTGTGAAGGGATTGTCCGCTACGGTTAACCCTCTCTAAAGATGACTCACAATAGTATACCACAAGGGGACTTGGCTCCAGATTCAAGGTTTTGACACCTCTTCACTTTTAACCCAAACAAAGCAAGCAGATTAATCCGACACGCTAAGACAAAGTTTTGTTCCACCAAGGTCTGTGATATCAACTCCACGTGATCTATCAACCTCTCCGGGGAGAGAATGTATCAATCAATAAGAGAAGACGCACTAACCAATTTTGATTCACCAAAGCTTGTGATATCAACCCCACATGATCTATCAACCTCTCCGGAGAGAGAATGTGTCGATCAATAAGAGAAGACTCACTAACTAAGTTGAATGTGAAACGCACTAAGTATCCTCCCTACCTACAAGGATTCTATCGTCAAGAAGGATTTCGCTAGGAATCCAATCTCTCAAGAATCACAAATAGTGTTCATAGGGCCTAATTACTATGTGAGCACAGATATATGTTCCGAAAGTAAATCTACCAAAAGCATTCAAAAAGTAGAAAGAGGAACACTTAACGCTTAAAGCAAATATGAGATAAGTCCACAAGGTGGAACACTTAACACCTCACACAAGCTAAAAATGAGTCCCCAACTTAGAAAACAAGTGAGTTCCTAAAAGCACAAAAGGGTTGCCAAGTGGAACATTTAACGCTTCTGTCCTGTTGACCCCTCCCCTTTATGGCGCTGAGATTGCAACCACGGGGCGAAAATGAGGGGCCGGCGGATTAGCGAGTCCAATAACCCAAGATAGCAATCAAGATCAATCACAAGTATTCTAAGACTACTTAATGAATCCTTAAGGGTTCACAACCTAGTATCAATTATGCAAGTGTGTAGAAATAGATCAAAAGCATGAAAAGATGCACACAAGCTTGACACATAAGAGATTTATTTTAAGTCCCAAATCAAAATATTATTAGATGAAGGAGAATACCTGGGATCCTTGCAATGCGCTTAGTATATTTTACTTGATTTTTAGCAATTTTTGTTGAGCTTTTCCCTGCAAGCAAGTGACGAACTCTCCAACAAGCAAACAAGATATGCAAAATATATTCAACTTATGAAAACCATAGGGTTAGCTCTAAAAATCAATTATTATCAGTAATAATAACCAGCAATCAACCCAAATGACAACTCATATCATTCATTGAACCATGTAAAAAAAATAAGTGCATACCCATCACAAAACTTTATTTTTTTTGCTGCATTTGACCTAGTCAACAAGATCTAATTTTTTTGATATGATTTTGGCCACAAAAATAGAAATTCAGAATAGAGACCCCTGCTAAAAAACAGAGAGCTTTCCAAAAATGCAAAAATTTTAGAAAAACCTCTTCATTTGTGCCCTAGAGACCCATTTTATCAATACAGACTAGTTTTTGTAAATTGACTATTTGAGCTATGATATCATGTCCAAATTTAAAACACAAAGAATGGACCCCCTGTATAATTTAAAGAGATTTTTGAAAATATAAAATTTTTTGAAAAATATGCTGATTTGCGTCAGATATTAATTTTTTCCGGAATTTCAAGAAAAAATTATTAAAAATTCAAAACATCTCAAAAAATTCTAAATTTTTTACTGTAGCTTCCATGATATGTCACCAACCTGAAAAAAAAATTTCAGACCAAAATTCCAAGCTGTTTGGGAGATAAAATTAAATCTTTGAAACTTTAGGGTTTTAGCTCCCAAAAAAAATCAAAACCAGCATGCAAAGGTGGGTTGCCCCACGGTGGGCGCCAGAAATGTGTGTGTGAAAATTGTACCTGATCTATAGACACAACACTCAGTAAAACATTAGAGGTTAGTGATAATCAAAATCATGCAAAATTGAAAGCTATCTAACCAAGCGATTTACTGCCTTCTAATAGGTGCGAGATTAATGTTCTCAGATTGTAATCGAGATCAGTGACCTAGACGACACCTAAATGAAGGATTTGAATGCAAAAGATGGATATGAAATTGAATGCAATTAATCTATATTTTTGATATTTTATGATGCAATAAGAATGATAAATTGATATGATATGAATGCTAATATGAAATTGATATGCTATGAATGCTAAATGATCTAACAATGAAGATTCTAACAATGATATGAAAACTATGAAATTCTATGCTAAGATATAAAAACTATGCAATTGAAATTGATCTCACAAAGCTTTGAATTCGCAAGTTGATTCCTCAGCCTCCAATTCTCCAGCGTGATTGTGCAAAATATGAGATGATTTGTGAAGAGCTGAAGCCTTAATTTATAGAAATCCAGGGCTTTGGAGGTGCATGAATAAAAGCCATAAATCACTCAAATTAACTCATCTTGATTTTTGAGTTATCTGATCATAAAAGATAGTTAATTCTCAAAATCATGCAAAAACATGCAAAAACAGCTTTTTAACTCAAATTAGAGTTTAGATCAGCTTTTTGAACTCCAAAAGGATGTTGAGTTCCAAAAAGTCAATAACTTGCATTGATTTTCTGATTTGGAGTTTAACTGTTTCTTTTGAATATGCATAATAATTAAGAATTAAATAAATAAATAAAGTGATTTATCCTCAACTCAACTGATTTTTGAAAATAAATAATTAATTTATGGGTTAATTAACTATTTATTCAAACTTTTATTAAAAATTATATTATTAAATAATGACAACATGCTTTAATTAATTAAATAAGAATTTAATCAATTAAAGATAGGAATTTTGATTTATTGTCAAAATTAAATAATACAATTAATAATAGATAGAATTAAATTTAATTACATAATTAAGTGGCAAATATTAAATCTAATTAATTAAATATGAAAATATTCAATTAATCAAATTTTTAGGATAAATGTGATTTATCGCCAAATAATCATTAAATTAAAGATAATTAAGATAATTAGGAATATTACTAGGAATATTCTCTGATGCAAAATTTAAGATAATCAATTATGATTCGATGATGTTTAGATGTGCCTTAGGTTAGGACTTTGATGTCGATTTTGTTCGAATTGAAGATGTAGGAGATTAATGAACTTATAGCCCATTTTTGGGGTATTACAGACATCTAATAACATTTGATGCTAGGGTAGTGTTGAAAAACACTATTGGGGTGGTGTTGAAAAACACCTGTTGTGAAATGCCCCCAAGAGACAAATGCAACCCAAAAAAGACCTATGCTAATAGTTATGCCCCCTAGACAAAGACAAGGACCAATTCCAGACCAAGTCAAATAAGGTCAAGACATGATGGAGAAAGGTTCAGTGTCGAGAGAGCATGCTAAAAGACAAGGGTGCAAAGGCCTCAAGTAGCACCTATTTCTAGGTTTTCACCACTTGGAGATTTTTTGATTTTTCAATTTTTTTGTATTTTTGCTACCAAGGTGCCTGTTTCCAGATTTTCACCAAGGCACTTTTTCTATTTTTTTTGAATTTTTTGCATTTTTTTATTTTTTTGTATTTTTTCAGGACTTTATATGCTTTTTAGGATTTTTTCAGCATCATATATGAATTTTTTTGGTATTTTTTTTAGGATCAATAAATATGTACAAAGGATGCCCCCAGACAGAAACAGGCATCAAGGATAGAACTTCTTTAGGTGCAAAATGTTGATGGGCTCAGGGAGCTGTTCTCCATCTTCATTCGACAGTAAATATGCACCTGTACCAAAAGTTGTTGTAATAATGTATGGTCCAAGCCAATTAGGTTTGAACTTGCCCTTTTGTTCTCTGTTCTGTTGATTCTTAGGGTTCTCTCTCAAAACAAGATCACCTATCTAAAATTCCCTAGGGCGAACCTTCTTGTCGAATGCTTTGGACATACGCTTCTGATATATTCTCATGTGATCAAAGGAAGCCTTACACTTCTCATCTAGAAGTTCTAGTTCTTGTAACCTCATGGCACGGTAATCTTCATCTATTACTAGACCTTTGAGAGAGACTTTGAGTGAAGGGATCTCTACCTCTAAAGGTAACACTACTTCAGCACCATAAGTAAGGGCAAAAGGAGTAGCCCCTGTTGGAGTATGAATACTCATTCTATAGGCCCATAAAGCCAGATTTATCTTTAAATGTCAATCTCTACCATTCTTATGAACTGTTCTATGAAGAATCTTTAGAATGGTTTTATTTGAAGCCTCTACTTGTCCATTTCCTTGCAGGAAGAAAATGGAGGACCAATGTTGTTTTATCTTGAACTTTTTGCAAAGATGTTTAAGGTCCTTGTTTTTAAACTGACCTCCATTGTCAGTGATGATTTTAGAGGGTACTCCAAACCGACAAATGATATGATTCAGGATGAACAATGAAACCATCTTGCCTGAGGCAATAGAAAGTGGGACAGCTTCTACCCATTTTTTGAAATAATCAGTAGTCGTGATAATGAATTTATGTCCACTTGATGAGTTAGGATGAATCTTCCCAACAAGGTCAAAGGCCCAACACTGAAATGGCCAATGAGAAATAGAAGGAATAAGCTCCCTACCTAGAGCATGAATTAGGTTTCCATGTTTCTGACACTTTTCACATGATTTGGCAAAAGCTATAGCATCCATCTGCATTGTGGGCCAATAGTACCCCACCCTAAGCAACCTTCGGGCCATGGCAAGACCATTGGAATGTCCTCCACAAATGCCCTCATGGATGTCAACTAACACTTGGTCGGACTCATCCTTTTCCAAGCACCTAAGAAGTGTCCCATCTAAACCCCTCCTATATAAATCACCAAAGATAAGGGTATGGCGAGAGGCATTACAAACAAGGTTTCTTCTTTCTGAGTAGTTAAAGGTTTTGGGAATGGTGCCATCATGAAGGAATGAATAGATAGCACCATAATAGGAAGACTCGTGACCGACCAAGGTACAGATGACATGGCTTTCAGAGGAGTCAAATATGGGATGGCATAGCTCTTCCACCAGGAATTCAAATCTTGACTCATGTTGTTCCAATTGAAGGAGTGAAGCCAATGTAGCCATAGCATCTGCAGCCTTATTTTCTATTCTAGGGATCTGTTGAAATGTTAAAAATGTGAAATAGTGTCACAATGAATCAACCATCTTCTTATAAGGGATCAGCTTGTCATCCTTAGTTTGGTATTCTTCATTTACTTGGTTGATAATCAGTTGTGAATCCCCAAATACATGCAGCTCTGTAATTCCCCATTCGATGGCCATTTTCAATCCATTAGTTAAGGCTTCATATTCAGCAATGTTGTTTGTGCATGGGAACAATAATTTATAGGATTTTGGAATAGTATACCCATGAGGGGAAACAAACAATAGTCCGGCTCCTAATCCATTTTGCATATTTGAACCATCAAAGAACATCTTCCAAGTTCTTATAGTCATGTACATGATGTGCTCATCTAGGAATTCAACTTGCATTGGTGTTTTGTCTTTTATTGGAAAATTAGCCAGTTGATCTGCAATAGCTTGTCCTTTTATGGCTTTACGCTCAACATACGCAATGTCAAATTCTGAAAGAATCATCATCCATTTAGCAAGTCTACCTATGAGAGCAACCTTACCAAGCAAGTATTTGAGAGGATCAATTTTAGCTATGAGGTGTATTGTATGTGCAAGCATGTAGTGATGCAACTTTTGGGAAGCAAACACCACAGCAAGGCAAGATTTTTCAATACTAGTATAATTGACCTCATAGGAGACAAGTGTACGGTTGATGTAGTAAATGGCTCTTTCTTTCCCAGTATCATCAAGTTGAGCCAACAGTGCCCCCAGAGAAGATTTTGTCACTGATATATACAAAATCAATGGTTTTCCTAGGATAGGAGGCATTAAAATTGGGGGATTAGCCAAGTATTATTTTATTTGGTCTAGGCTCTTTTGGCAATCCTCATTCCAGGTACATGAGACTCCTTTATGCAATGTCTTATTGAATGGTTGTGCTCTATCTGCAAGCTATGAAATGAACCTCCGTATAGATTGGAGTCATCCTTGGAGACTTCTCATTTGACGAATGTTCTTAGGAGGTTGCATATCTAATATCGCTTGAACCTTTTAAGGATCCACCTCTATTCCTTTGGCTGAAATTATGAATCCTAGAAGTTTACCTAAGGTAACCCCAAATGCACACTTTTTTGGATTCAATCTTAATTGAAATTGTTCCATTTGATCTAGAATTACTTCCAAATCTTTGAGGTGTGTATCCCTTTTCTTAGATTTAGCCAAGGTATCATCCACATAATCTTCCATATCTTTATGCATCATGTCATGAAAGATTGTTGTCATAGCTCTTTGATATGTAGCTCCTACATTTTTAAATCCAAATGGCATGACGTTCCAACAATAGGTTCCCCATGCACATGTGAAGGTTGTCTTTTCTTGATCTTCATGAGCTATTTTTATTTGGTTATATCCAGAGAAACCATCCATTAAAGAGTATATTTCATAGCCCGCAATCATATCCACTATCATATCTATATTAGGGAGTGGAAATTCATCCTTTGGGCAAGCTTTGTTAAGTTCTCTAAAGTTTGTGCATACACGAATGGACCCATCATGTTTTGAAACTGGAACAATATTGGAGATCCATTCGGCATAGTCAATAGCTCTAATAAATCCTGCTCCTAAGAGCTTTTCTAATTCAGCCTTAACAAGGAGAGCTATGTGAGGATGCATTTTCCTCAACTTTTGTTTTACTGGTTGAATTCCTGGAGCTATAGATAGATGATGCATAATAAGATTAGTGTCAAGCCCTGGCATATCTAAATATGTCCAAGAAAAATTGATTTTCTTTTTCTGTAAGAATCTTGTATATGCCTCTTTTTCTTGTTCTGATAGAGACTAAGCAAGATGAATCATTTGTGGAGCCTCCTTTGTAGGACTGGCTGTGTAGGCTCAATGAGAACTGACGATCTGTCCTGAAAATAACTCGGCAAGTTATTAAGTACCCCATCCTTAGGTGCCTCAAAGAGGTTTTCACCTTCGGATACATCTTTTGTTTTTACTATTTTGGGTTCTGACACTGCCACAAAGTGGTTTTTTCCATCAGAACCATCTCTTTTCTTTTTCTTTTCTTTTATTTTATGACTAAGGTACTTAATATCAGGCTCCTTCATACTTGTCGTAGGCTCACTGGTGGAAGAGACTACGAGTTCAAGAGCGTTTAAATAGCAGGCTATCTCGTAGTCATTATGGAAAGTAAGGAGCTGAGGCTCTTGATAAAGCTATGACCAATCAATCAAATGGCGGTGGACAAGGGGGAGGTCAATGACTGGTTCAATATTATTGATATGGTAGGTATTATCTTTGGTGATCATATAGTTAGGATTCATCAAGTCTCCCTCTAAGGTACCTAAGTTAGGGTTTGTCTCCCCAAATGAAGTATCGTCCACTAAGGCAATTCAAGGAATCCAATCCTCTAGCCCTACATTAGACTCGTTAGCTACCTCGGGTTGGGACTCAAATGTGTGGATAACAGCAATGTCTAGATCAACAGTGGAACAATTTGAGAGGGTCTCCCACTCATACTCATGTGAATCTATGTCAGAATCCCTACTAGGATGTTTGCACCAACCATATTTTTTAGGCCTCGAGGTAGAGGCACCTGGGTCACCAAGGGTGAAACCTTCTTGGATATCATTTTGAGATTGAGTAGATTCTTCACCATGAGTTGTAACAGAGGATTGTTCCTGTTCAAAACTTGTTGCATCAATTGCGGAAGCATCTAGGTCTCCCCAAAGGAGATTAGTGGAAGGGATCCAATCTTCACACTCATCTTGTTGGTTCTGCAAATTCAGCACATAATTAAACTCATTGTCACTATCCGTCACAGCTAGGATAGGAGAAACTTTTTCATTTTTTCTTTCAAAACCTAGGCCCACTGTTGTTTTAATTCTCCGGCCAAAGAGAGAATGATCAAGAGGTTCCACTTTAGCATCCAACCTATGACTGAGAGGCCCATGACCTGGGTAGCCCATGTTTTTAACCAAAGTATATCCTCTCCCATAGGTCTTAGGAGAAGGTGCAAAATTCTCATTATGTTGGTATTTTTCTTCTCTGTAAATCCAATCTCTGACGGCTACTTCCTCTTTCTCTTCCTGAATAGGCACTGAGGACTCTACAAATTTCCCAAACAAAGTCATGGCGGAGGATGAAGGTTTCCTCTCGAGTGAAGGTTTTCCATAAGACCTAGGCAAGATTGGAATTTTTATGAAGGAATCCATTTTGTAATCTCCCATGCCAAGGTTAGCGGACTTAAATTTATTCTTACACTGCTCAAGAGCAGCATCAAAATTGTCAACTTCTCTATTTAAGGGAACATGTGAACCAGCTGAAACTACATTGACAGATAATGTGCTATCCCCTAGTATGCAAACTTCAACACCATTATAAGGGAATTTAACACATTGATGGTAGGTAGATGACACCTCTTGCATGTCATGAATCCATGGTCTACCTAACAAAATATTGTATGCCAAAGGTCTGGCATCAACAATCTGAAACAAAATGTCCTTTTCCACAGGACCAATTCTGACAGGAAGAACGGCCAATCCTTTAGAGCTTCGCTCTGCTTCATCATAGGCCTTGATGGTGATCTTCTTCCTAGTATCAATAATTTGCTTGGAATATCCCAAGGCTTTTAGTAGATTCAAAGAGCAAATATTAAGCCCGGCACCCCCATCTATCAACACATGCCTGACACGGGTTTTATGGATCATGACTTCAATATGGAGGGCCAAGTTATGCGGGTGACTTAGTGCTTTGCCATCTTCTTTGGAAAATGTAAGGTAATGAGGGCTAGCAAGGTGACTGACCATGTTTTGGAATTGGTCAACATCTATGTCATTAGGGACATTGACTTCTCTCAAGGCATCCTCAAGAACACACCTGTGTTTAGGAGACAAATCAAGGAGCTCAAAAATAAAAATTTGTACTAGTCTTCTCTGTAACTGATCAATGAGGTTATAACTTACATCCAGACCAATAGCAAACTTAGGAGGAACACTCTTTGACACTGGTTGTTTTAACTTGCTAGAAGTAGGACCTCGAATGACAATAGGACCTTGGGACTAACTCCTGGTGACATCATTAAGAGGTTGAGACAATCCTTGAGAACAAGGGCCTCTAAGCACCACAACAGGTCCTTCATCAAAAATGGGGGATGAGTTTGCTTTATAACCATAGGGATCTCTCCCAATGATCATATTGACATCATTGTCCACAAATTCGAGCATATTAATGACATTTTCAGCAGTTTCATAAGTGTAGTTGATAGCAGCCTTGCCATTCGTACTCTTAGAGTTCTCTCCTTTTTCATATTTGGGCAAGGGTTCTTTAAAAGCTTTGTGGTCAGCGTTTGTGGTCAACCCATCAACTTGTAATCTTCCACTTTCAATAAGATCTTGGACAAGATGCTTAAGTCTAAAACAATTTTCTATATCATGTCCAATTCCATTGTGAAAGACACAAAAAGCCTTCTCATTCCACCAATGAGGCTTAGGATCTGGTATGCGGTGCTTGGCAGGATCCTGAGGTTGTGCCAAATTATGAGCAATTAATGTCTTGAAAATGTCTGCATATGAGTCCCCAAGCTTGGTAAATTGTCTCTTTTATGTTTTAGGTCTCCCTTGATACTTGGGTTTATTCTCTTATTGTTATGAAGATGTTTGTAGCTTCATGGCTTGGACTGCGTTAGAGAGATTAAGAACTCCTTCATTCTTGGGTTGTGACAAGTCAACAACCCTGTCATTAACCACTTGCTTATTCTTATTCCAATAAGAGTTCTTTTTGTCCTTATTACCATTAAGATTGTTGTTTTGGCCATTGTTGTTATTAGTTGTTTTGGCCAAAATGCCTTGTTCTTTTAGGACATCTTCTATACGACATGCAGTCTCTACCATGGTATCAAAAGAGCTAAAAACTATTTTCCTCACTTCATACCTTAGCTCTGGTATTAAATTGCTCACAATTATGTCTATTCTTTCTTCCTCAAGAATCATTCTAGGATACTTCAAGCACAACCGTCTCCATCTTTGCAAGAAGGTGACAAAAGGTTCTCCTTGATTTTGTTGGAGTTTGCACAAATCAAGCATTGTGACTGACCTTGATAGATTGTAAGCAGAATGTTGGACAAATCTTTGAACCAGTTCTTTAAACGTCTTCACTAGAGGAGTAAGGTTGGTGAACCACTCCATAGCTTGACCTTTTAGACTCCTTGGGAATAATCTCATTAAATAGGAGTCTTCATGATGAAAAGCAAAGCTCATTATGTAAAATTGTCTAACATGGTCATGAGGGTCACCAATACCATCATATTTTTCATAAGTTGGGAACTCAACCTTCTTAGGAAATTCAATCATCACCACACTTTTGTCTATAGGGTTAGGACATATGGAGTCTAAATTGAATGTACTCTTAGGAGCTCTCATTTTCTCTATGTCACTTTGCATTTGCATGATCACTTCATTGGTTGAAGGATTTTGTTTCTTAATATTTTGGTGCACATCAAAATCATATGGGACCTTAGCACCTTTGTTGATGAGACTTTCTAGGAACTGATCCTTGTTTTGCTCCACATATCTTTCTACATATGCTTGAAAAGATGGTTCTTGCTGCATAGTCATAAAATCCATATGATCAAAGTTGGCATAACTTTCTCCATGTTGAGAGCCATGATGAGCTCATTGGGAGGGTTGTCTTGAATATCTGGGAGGTGATTGTCTCCTATGATGGTTATGTCGAGAAGTCCTTCTTCCTCTAGGACTAGGTGATCTCGAAGGAGTCCTTGAGCTTCTCCTAGTCCTTGGACTTGCTGAGGGAGTAGATGGTGGAGAGTTGGTTCCACTGTGGGTACCCCTATTATTGAATTGATTATGAAGTTGTTGCGCTAGGAGCCTATCTTGTTCTTCTTGTGCGGCTCTTCTCCTTATGTCTAGCAAAGCTCGTTCCTCATCCTCCAATTGTTTGAACCTTTCTTTCTTAGCAGCTTGTTCATCTAAGAAAGCTTGTTTTTCTCTTTCAATCCTCTTTAACCTATCACTTGTATATTGTGAGGCATCTCTAAGAGGAGAAGACTTTCTTGAATGTCTAAATATATTAGTTGCATTGATGTGAGCATCACCTGACTCATTGTTTTGGTTATCGGGTTGTGACCGTGCATCCAAGTGAGCTTTCCTAGAGTTTTTCTCTGCTCGTTGGTGAGCATCCAAATACCTTTCATTGATAGGAGGTGATCCAGGTGGACTATCAGAAGAAGACCTAGCAGACATCGTGTCACCTCTATGTCGTTGGAAAATGTCATTAAGAGTTTGATTCATTGCTTCCCTTTATTCTCTTGTGAAAGTATAACTCATATCCATATTCGATGAAAGTGGTGCCACAGAGGTACTCACTTCGTTAGGATTACTCTTTGGATTGAAACAGACCTCAAACTCACTCTTTGGGGATTGGTCAAAAATAGGTTCCTTTCCCTTTCGTCGTTGATGAGTCTTAACTAAGGGTAACTGATTGAAGACAACTGGGGGTCGCTTCCCTTGATTTACTTGGTACCAAGTTGTAATTGACATGAAAGAAAAAGATTCTTAATGATAAGGCGACCTCACAAAGTGTCAACACCAAACTAGGATAATTAAAGTTCTCTAATGTCCAAAAAGAGATGGAAAGATATAAATAAAAGGGGCTTCACCAACACTGTCAAAGAGGTGTCTCAAATCAAAGGATGAATATCCTTGCACTTTTCAATCAGGAGGTTGGACTAGGCCAAAATATAATTGAATTTGAGATTTGGTGAAAATGATTTGGACAAAAGGAGCACTGAAATTCTCCAAGAATGTAGCTAACAATTCTAGAGATGTTCTTTCTCAACAAGAATAGTCTTCTAACTTGGCAATCTTTCCCAAGGTGACGCTGTAAATCAAATGATACTAACCCTAGAGGGCTAAAACCAAAAACTCAAGGTCAAAATAGGCTTGCAACGGCAAGATAAGTAACCTTCCTAAAGACCCAACCAAATAAAAGCAAGTGAAACCAGGTATACAGCAACAAAATCTCAGGTGACAGTCTCCAGGCAAATAGCACGCCACTTTAAGGTCAGGCACCACTTCACATAATGTCGTGTGACACAGTCTAGGTATACAGAGTGACAATTTCCAAGTAAAAGAGGTGACAGTGTTTCTGGGGTGAACTAGCGCACGACAGTTCTCAGAACAGGGGGTGACAGTCTTTCAGTGTCGCATGACTCTTTGACCAGTGAGTGTCAAAATCTTAGTTTTAAGGCTTGTTCATTCAAAATTTTCAGTCTAAGGGTTGATTTTTTTATTTTAATCACAATGACAGCAGTAATTCGACAGGTTTGCAAATAGTATGGGATCAAACGTGTCTTCAAGCACTTAGAACAAGGGAAAAAGCAACCTTGCCAAGACAAACAATTGTGATATCGAAAATGGAAAAACACCCTATGAATGCTACCGATTGTTTGAATGTTGAGAATGTTTACACTGGTATAGCACAATCGAAAGCACTTCAAGCAATATCTATCCTAAAAGGTCAAGGCTCAGTACTTAAAAACTTGGCCCACACTTGATGCTCCCTTGCCTCACACAAAGTGGTTGCCCACAATAGATATTGGTTTTGTTGTGGAAGTGCCAAAGACACAACCAAAGGAACACAGATGGTAGGTAATCTTGGGCTGATCCAGGTTATTCCACTTGGATCAATCATTGCACCAAGAAGCTAAGCAGAAAAATAGGGTGGCTTCTATCTAATGGTTCTCAGTAAGGGCTTCTATTCATAGTACCCCTCTTGCTCCTCATAAAGGACTAGGACCTCGCGGCCTCAAGAGTACCTTAAGCATTCTTGCTCAACACTTTTCTCACGGTCACAATCTCACAAGTACTCACATCAAGTGAAGACAAGCACTACGTCTACCAAGGTTTTTTGTCCTTGATAGCCTTGAGATTATAGTGGGTTGGAATAGCTCGGTATTAACTTGTCCCCACTTGGGGTGTTCCTCTTGATTGCTCAAGAGCAGGCCCGCTAAAAGATTCTAACAATCTAAACAAAAATGGATCAACTTATGAGATTCAAAGATTTTGTTTCCCCACAAGGGTGAAGAGCATACTCCCCTTATCCCAAAGCTTTCTACCAAACACACCAAGCAAAGTTCAATTACCCTCTTGCTTCCAAAATCCTAAGATGGGTGAAGATTTTCTGGTTCACCACAAGGATGAAGAGCATACTTCTCCTACGACCTCAAAATTCCTTCCACAAGATATTAAGTGCCTATGAAATGAAACAACTAGTATATGTTGCACTTAATCAATAAAAAAATCAATTAAACAAGCACTTGATTTGTTTTCTTATGCTTTGAGCAGCCCTACAAAAATCGTTAGTAGCCCTTTTAGCATGCAATGTATCAATTTTTTTTTCAAGCAAGAGTACCTACAAAGCAACTTGTTAGCTTCACAATGGTTAGAACAATCTTAAAATCCAATTAGCTCCAAGCAATCCACTATCAAAAATTATTTAAAGCACTAAAGGTGGAACACTTAACCCTTCAAGTGAATGTGAAGCGAGTCCAAAAGTGGAACATTTAACTCTTCAAGTGAATGTGAATTGAGTCCAAAAGTGGAACATTTAACTCTTCAAGTGAATGTGAATTGAGTCCAAAAGTGGAACATTTAACTCTTCAAGTGAATGTGAAGTGAGTCCAAAAGTGGAACATTTAACTCTTTAAGTGAATGTGAAGTGAGTCCACAAGGTGGAATATTTAACTCCTCACACAAACTCAAAGTGAGTCCAAAAGTGGAGCATTTAACTCCTCACACAAACTCAAAGTGAGTCCAAAAATGGAACATTTAACTCTTTACACAAACTTAAAGTGAGTCCAAAAGTGGAACATTTAACTCCTCACACAAACTCAAAGTGAGTCCAAAAGTGGAACATTTAACTCCTCACACAAACTCAAAGTGAGTCCACACCTTAGAAAACTAATGAGATCAAGAAAGCATAAAAGGGAGAACTTTGTGGAACATTTAACGCTCTTTTCAAGTAGACCCCTCCCCCATGTATGAATGTTGACCTTGCACCCAAAGGGAAAATAATGAGGGGCAATTAGAAATAAGCGAGTCCAACACCCAATTTAGCTAACAAGCTCAATCAAAAGTAATCTAAAGTTTCTTATCAACACTACCCACAAATGAAAAAGGGGTTGAAACAATGGAATATTTAACTTTCCAAGCAAACATAGGGTGAGTCCAAAAAGTGGAACATTTAACCCCCTATGCAAACAAGGAATGAATCCATGCCCTCAATCACTCAAATGAGATGTTTGATATTGGAAACCAAAGAGCATTCACAAACTATCAAAACCAAATCTATGTTCTTTTACTAACCCAAAAGAGATGTGCCTATGAAAGCAAGTAAACCAACTGAAATCTGGAAATGCAATCTATTTAGCTACAGCAAATCAAACTAACAAACAAATCAATCTAAACTTGGCTAAAAGGGTCTGAAAAACTCATTGTCAGGTACAGGTGACAGTACAATCACCAGAACTATCGTGCACCACTTCTCTATATACTGGTGCGATAATTCTTCCTGGGGTGATAGACTTCAAAACCTACAAGCAACAAAACACAGCAAACATGGCGACAGTTTCTGCCAAAAAGAGTGACACTATTAACCGGTGAAGTGTCGCGCTGTCATACAGCAGACTGTCGCATGAAATTGGTGAAAAGTGTCACACGACACTCTGAGACAGAAAAACTAGAGACCGAAAATAGTGCTAAAAATTGATGAAAAATTAGCAGAAATTGACGAAAATGCAGAAAATGAAGGGACAAAGCTAATGTCTTGCCCCACGGTGGGTGCCAAAAATGTACACACAAAAGTAGTGCACTTCTATGAATCCTTACAATCAAGAACACTCAAGAATGAGGCCTCAAAAATCAATTCATAGCTCTTTATGTATGGAGTTGCAAGATGTAAAGTTGCTCTCAGCTAGAGCTATGAAGCTAATGACCTTGCTAGTCAACCACATGATGAGAGATTCAAGTGAAGACAAGGGCAAGAGTGCCAATATCCTCAAAGAATCAAATGGAAATGCAATGCAAGTAAACTAAGAATGAAGATGCAAGCTAAGCTAAATGATAACAATGCAATGCTTGAAAGGAAATCTAATCTATGAAAGGAAAATGCAAACTAGACTATGAAAAGGAAATTGAAAGTGTTACAATCTCTCCTAATTAAGCTATGTGAGATTAATCTATTGCATAAAGGAAATCTATACTAAGAATGTCATGATTATGCAATTATGAAAGCAAACTAAATGAGATGCAAAAAACAATGTCTTCAAAGTTTGAATGCAAGAATGTCTTCAAAGAGCTCCAAATGACCTAGAAAACCTGTAGCATAACAATAGCATAAAGATGATGGACGCCAAATGAGGAGGAGAGCTCTCATTTTATAGGAAATAAAAAGGAATGGACCATGGAGATTAAGAGGCAAAAGATTTAATCAATGGTGGAGAAAAATAGAGGTTTGATCCTTGTGCACAAATATCCTCCAATGAGAAAATAAGAGTTGACTTTTGTGTCTATATGAGACAAAAAGTACTTTTCTTCTTTTATTTTTAAAATAAGAATGATGCTTTATTTGTGCAACTTAAGATAAGAGGAAAAGTGGGGGATTTTTATTTATAAAAAAGGGAGGAAATATTCTTTTTAAAAAAATAAAGACTTTAGATAAAATGGTTAGCCCAAGGCAAATAATCGAAAATGATAAAAAAGATTTGATCAAGGAAATTGATATAATTGATATAATGTTGATTTTTGAAAATATTGATTCAGGGATTTGATAAATTGAGAAATGGGGCCCAAAGTCTAGGCGACCATTTTAGGGTGCATACACCCCCTACTTAGTGTTAAAGCGAAATCATTATTTTGTCTACTCCTATTTTACTCAATTTCTGATGCAGGAGCATCTCGGGTCCTTGGCAATCCTATGTCACCAAAAACATATTTAAGTTTGTTTGTGTTGCTTGGTTCCTACTTTGACCGAATTGGCTCGGTAGTTGGTGTTTCCTTTGGTTACCGAGTGTGGTCAGTTATCTCCTGGGCGAGCGGTTGTTTCACTGGCACTCGGCGATGCTTATCTATTGCTCGATCATCCTTGGTTATCGAGTAGTTTATTTTGAGTTTTTGTTGAGGCTGAATTATGCATTGATTATGGGTCACAGATTTAATGCCGGTATCCATCATTGGGAAGCATGTGGTCCTAGATCTGACCATTCCTTTTGTTGATTATGGATCTGAAGACCGACTTAGTTTGGTAGCCTCTTTTATAAGTATAGTTGTTTGGTTAGAGTTTAGGAGGTCACTTTTGATAGAAGATAGAAGATAGTAGAATGAAGATTGTTAGAAGATCCTCACATGTTTGAGGACTTCTATAATTCATTGTAATATCACATAGTAACTAAGAAGGCCTTATAGCCTGGCATGTATGAATCAATTTGAATAAAGTTAATATATCAATGATATTGCTTTCTCTCTCTCATTGTGTCATTGTTGCTTCTATGTGTTGTTAAGGAGGCTAGATCATTAGGGTGTGCCACTATTTGGCCCCTTTGGTCTATGTACCCTTGCATTAGGTGGTATCAGAGCGAGGTGAGATCTAGATCTAGGTCTGCAGATCTAGTTTTGTAGGTTCCTTCTTGCAAAGCCCTAGTTGAATTTTTGTGGGGTGGCAGATTGCAATCTGACCTGCAATTGCAGAGGGTTTTCAAGATGGTTTGTGGGAGGCGAGAAGCGGATCCAGGATTGGCAGGCATGTTGAGACAACTTGTTGCTAGATTAGAAGTTGTTGAAATAGCCTAGAGAAGAGGCGGACATCTTGAAGATGTTAGTGATAATGAAATTAAAGTGGAACAAGGTGAAGCAGAACCTGCACCTGTGATGGATCAGGGTAAGAAAAGATTATTGAAGGCTTTGACAAGTTTGAAGTTGACACCACATTTCAACCCTCCTGAGTATAGTGGTAAATTGGATTCTGATGAATTGATAGACTTGATCACTAAAATGGAAAAGTATTTTGAGTATGAAAAATTATCTGAGGAAAAGAAGGTGAAAATTGCAAGCACAAAGTTGAAAGGTCATGCATCCTTGTGGTGGGAGCATTTGCAATTGGATCAAAAAAAGAAAGGCAAAGACAAAATCAAGGTATTGCATAAGATGGTAAATAAATTGAAAGGAAAGTTCTTACCTTGTGATTATTAGATTAACCTAGTTAGGCAAATGCAAAGTCTAAGGAAGAAAGATTGCTTGATAAAGGAATATATTGAGGAATTCTATAAATTAGATATCAGATTTGGACATGATGAAGATGATGTGGAAAGAATTGCTAATACTTGAATGGTTTGAGAGTTTCCATCCAAGAGGAAATCAGTTTAGTCAAATTGGAGAACATTGAAGAGGCTTATCAATTTACATTGAAAGATGAGGAAAAATTGAACAAGAGACATGAATAGAGACAAAGAGGTCAAGGTGGTAGATTCCCTTGAGGAAGAGGTAGAACTTATGGTGAAAATAGTAGATCTGAACTAGAAAAGATAACTGTGGATAAAGGCAAGACCGAGTGGAAAGGTGAAAGTTCATCTAGAGGCAGAGGTAGTAACTACCGAGGTGGTTATAGCAGACGTAATTTTTGAGGAACTTGTTACAATTGTGGAGAGGAAGGACATAGATCTTTTGAATGTAAACATGCTAGTAAGAAGGCTGATAGCAGTGGAAATGCTTTGGTGTAAGAGGAGTCACTGAATGAACCTGAGAAGGAAAATAACTTGATGGTAAGAAGAGCACTATGGAATGAAAAAAAAAAGGAAGATCCAATAAGGAAAAGTTTGTTCAAGACTAGATGTAGAGTTTCTGACAAAGTTTGGAAGGTAATCATTGATAGTGGTAGCTCGGAGAATCTAGAATCTAAGGAAATGGTCACAAAGTTGTAGTTGGAAAGGTTGAAACATCCAAAGTCCTATCAGATTTCATGGATCAAAGATGAGCATACACTCCTGGTAAGTGAACAATGTTATGTGAATTTGAAGATTGGAAAGTACTATGATAAGGTGTTGGGTGATATCATGCCTATGGATTGTTGTCATATTTTGTTGGGTAGACCTTGGCAATAAGATAGACATGCTAAATATGATGGGAGATTGCATAAGTATACTATTGTGGCTGGTGGAAGAAAACAAATCTTGTTACCTTTGATGGGAGAATTTGTTAGTAATGTTTGCACATTTTTGAAAGTTTGTTTGATGGAAGGAAGAAAATTTGTTAAGGATTTGAAGAAGAATGATGTATGTTTTGCTATGATTCCTAACAAACCAAATAAGAAAATAGAAGATAATGTCCCTCAGGAGATTGATAAGTTACTCACTAAGTACAGTGATATCATTTCTGATAAATGTACCTGATGGTTTACCACCGAAGAGAAGTATTGATCATTATATGGATCTAATCCCTGGAGCTAGTTTACCGAATAATGCACCTCATCGGTTGACACCTATTGAGAATCAGGAATTGAACCGACAGATTCAAGAGTTGCTGGATAAAGGTTTGATCAGAGAAAGTTTGAGTCCTTGTGCAGTACCTGTGGTATTGGCACCTAAGAAGAATGGAGAATGGTGAATGTGTACTGATTCCAGAGAAATCAATAAGATAACAGTGAAGTATAGGTTTCCTATACCAAGAATGGATGACATAATGGACAGTTTGACTAGAGAAAATTATTTCACAAAGATTGATTTGAAAAGTGGGTATCATCATATCAGAATCAGAGAAGGTGATGAATGGAAGACTATGTTCAAGACAAAAGAAGGTTTGTATGAGTGGTTGGTTATGCCTTTTGGTTTAATTAATGCACCGAGTACTTTTATGAGGTTGATGAATGAAGTTTTGAAGAAATTCTTGGGTAAGTTTGTGATTGTATATCTTGATGATTTTCTGATATTCAGTAAGACTAGAGAAGAACATTTGTTGCATGTTAGACAAGTTTTGTAGAGATTGAAAGAAGAAAAGTTGCTGATAAATTTGAAAAAGTGTTCATTCATGAAAGAGGAGATTGTGTATTTGGGATTTTTGATTTCAGCTGATGGTTTGAAGATGGATCTTGAAAAGGTCAAAGCTATTCTGAATTGGCCTACACCTGTGAATGCTAGTGAGGTAAGATCATTTCATGGTTTGGCAAGCTTTTACCGAAAGTTCATAAGGAATTTCAATTCAATTTGTAATACTATGACTGAGACTATGAGAGGAGATAAAAGTGAATTCAAGTGGATAGATGGAGTTGATAAGAGTTTTGAGACTCTAAAGCAGAAGGTTGTTGAATTGCCTATTTTGGCATTGCCTTATTTCAATAAGGTATTTCAAGTGGAATGTGATGCAAGTGGAAGTGCAATTGGAGCTGTGTTGAGTCAAGAAGGTAAACCTGATGCTTTCTTTAGTGAAAAGTTGAATGATGCTAGAAGGAAATATTATGTGTATGATCAAGAATTCTATGCTATTGTTCAAGCACTGAAGAAATGGAGACATTATTTGATATTGAGTGAATTTGTGTTGTATACTAATCATAAGGCTTTACAATACTTGGGTAGTCAAAATAAGTTGAATCAGAGACATATGAAATGGGTTGAGTATTTGTAGAGTTATACATTTGTAATAAAACATAAAAGTGGAGTCACTAACCGAGTTGTTGATGCATTGAGTAGAAGAAGATCTTTGATGACCGAGATGAAAATTGAAGTTCTTGGTTTTGATTAGATGAGAGATTTGTATGAAACTGATCTTAATTTTTCTGAGCTGTGGAGAAAGTGGAGAGCACCTATTCAAGATCAACTGAGTAGAAAATGGGAAGAATATTTCATTCAATAAGGTATGTTGTTTAAAGGTATTTGGTTGTGTATACCGAGAGGACAAATGAGAACTAATTTGATGAAGGAGAAACATAGTAGTGGTTTGGCTGGACATTTTGGTATTGATAAAAATTTGAATTTTCTTAAGGAGAAATACTTTTGGCCACAGTTGTATAAAGATGTTTAGAAATTTGTGAAAAGTTTTGGAATTTGTCAAGTTGCAAAAGGAGTAAGTCAGAATACTGGATTGTATACACCGATTGTTGTACCTGAGGAACCTTGGACTAACATCAGTATGGATTTTGTTCTTGGCTTATGGAAGACAGTAAGAGGTAATGATTCTATATTTATTGTGGTAGATATATTTTTTAAGATGGCACATTTTATACCTTGTAGAAAGACATCAGATGCAACACATGTAGTAGATCTTTTCTTTAAGGAAATTATCAAATTGCATGGATTACCGAGGAGTATTACCTTTGACTGAGACAGTAAATTTGTTGGATATTTTTGGAAAACTCTTTCAAGAAAGTTTGGCACTGAGTTGAAATATAGTTCTACATTTCACCCACAAATCGATGGACAGACAGAGGTTGTAAACAGAAGTTTGGGAAATCTTTTGAGATATTTAGTTGGAGACACACCTAGTAATTGGGATTCTGTGTTGGCACAAGTAGAGTTTGCATACAATAATTCAGTGAATAGGAGTACTGGGAAAACACCATTTGATATTGTGAATGGCATACAGCCGAGAGGTATATCTGATTTGAGAGACATTGCTGATGAAAGTAAGAGAAGTGCTGAAGGAGTGAAATTTGCCAAATATATGAAGACATTACATGAAGATGTGAAAATTAAGCTGGAAAAGAGTAATCAGAAATACAAAGACAGAGATGACAGATCAAGGAGACATAAGAATTTTGATGTTGGTGATGAAGTGATGGTTCATTTGAAGAAAGGTCGATTTCATGTTGGAACATATGGGAAGCTGAAGATGAAGAAGTTTGGACCTTGCAATATTTTGAAGAAATTTGACAGTGGAAATGCATATGAGATTGAGTTACCTGATGACATGGACATATCACTGATTTTCAATATTTTTGATTTGTATGAGTATCATGAACCTAATGAAGACATGATAGTACCGATGGAGTATCCTAAGAAGCAGAATGAAGAAGTTGAATAGATTTTGGAGCAAAGAGTTAGCAAAAGGACAAGAGGTAAATAGTATATGGAATATCTGGTAAAGTGGAAGAATAGACTGATTGAAGACAGTTTATGGATTTCATAGTCTGAGTTGGATGCAGCTAAGATCATACCTACTGAATGATTCAGAGAATCATTTCTAAATAACCCTAGGTGTCTGATGTAGGAGCATCTCGGGTCTTTGGAAATCCTGTGTCACCAAAAACATATTTGAGTTTGTCGGTGTTGCTCGATTCCTGCTTTGACCGAATTGGCTCGGTAGTTGGTTAGTTTCCTTTGGTTACCGATTATGGTCGATTATCTCTTGGGTGGTTGGTTGTTTCACTGGCGCTCGGTGATGCTTGTCTATTGCTCAGTCATCCTTGCTTACTGAGTAGTTTATTTTGAGTTTCTGTTGAGGCCGACTTATGCTTTGATTATTGGTCACAGATTTAATGCAGGTATCCATCATTGGGAAGCGTGTGGTCCCAAATTTGAACATTCCTTTCATTGATTGTGGATCTAAAGGTCGACTCAATTTGGTAGCCTCTTGTATAAGTATAGTTGTTTGAATAGAGTTTAGGAGGTCGGTTTTGATAGAAGATAGAAGATAGTAGAATGAAGATTGTTAGTAGATCCTTGCATGTTTGAGGACTTCTGTAATTCATTGTAATATCAGGCTGTAATCGGTAAGGCCTTACAGCCTGGCATGTATGAATCAATTTGAATAAAGTCAATATATCAATGATATTACTTTCTCTCTCTCACTGTGTCATTGTTGCTTCCGCATGTTGTTGAGTAGGCTGGATCATTAGGGTGTGCCATAGTTTGGCCCCTTTGGTCTATGTGCCCTTGCGTCAACTTCCATCCTAATTATTATCAAGTGATGTTATAAGGGCTTGATACTAATTGGAGTACTTTAACATAAAGCCTGATTACTACTCCTAATCCATCTCAGAAACCACCTAGGTCCCTACTAACCTAAGAAAATTGACTACTACCTATTGACATAATTAATCTGACGAGCCTAAGTTACATATATATAAATCTGTTGGATCTAAGTTACACAAAAAGATACATATATATATATATATATATATATATATATATATATATATATATATATATACACACACA
>BSBK01015056.1:0-42706 GCA_027943335.1 Chamaecyparis obtusa | reverse complement strand
TTTGTAAGAAAAAAAATATTGGAAATATTTACAATGAATATTGTATTATTGTTATTTGGAAATATTGAAAGTTGAAAATCACATTACAAAAGTATTAAAGAAAATGTTTATTTATTTTAATACATTTGTTTATATTGTTTATGGGGAGACAATAGTTGGGATTAAAATACATTTTCTCTAGAGACAATAGTTGGCAATTAAAGGCATATTATCTCTCTATATGCAATAGTTAAATTAAATAAATATTGTCTCTAGAGAGACAAAAGTGAAATTGTCTCCAAAGAGACAAAAATACTTCTATTCCATATTGTCTTTATAGAGACAATTTTTAAGACAATATATTAAGGCACTTGGTTAAAGATAGTATTTGAGATAATGCATGACCTTTTTTTTTCAATCTCAAATTAAGATAATTTATTAAAAAATTATCTTTAACCCCCTCTCTTTGTAGTGGTTTTGAAAGTTTCTTCCATGCTTCATGTATATTTTATGTTTTATTCAATTTATCATTATGTAGTAGGGTCACTTTGGTGATTAAAAAGTTATTAGAACTTTCCATTAGGTCTTCTATAATATTTTTAAAAATAATATTTATTATACTTCAAAGCTCAAAATCCTTAGAATTAAAGTTGGTTATTCAAACATCAATATTTGACAAGTTTACTGAACTTAAAAAATGTGAGATTAAGATAAATTACTAATTAAAGATAGCTATGGTATACCAAGTTATACATCATTGTTGAACCATCATTTATTAATCAATAAGGGTTTTGTTAAAATTTTATATTCATTTTTCAATGTGCTCAAATGAGTTTTATATAGAATAAAATTTTGATTTTCAAATTTCATAATCACTTGAATTAGGATTTTTTTAAAATACTCTTTGAGATGCTCCAAATTAATTTCTTTATCTATGCTAACACACTATCAACAAATTTGGTTGGCTTCTTTTATAATATTCTACAACATCTCTAGTTTGTTTTAGGCGTTATAGAACCAGAAATGATATTGAGAACTTGCTACTTTCCTTGGACACAATTGATATATCTCATGGAATCTCCCATATGATAAAATATATGGTCAAAATATGTGGTAAAATTCATCATATGTTAAGGGCATTTTCCTTCTTTTAGTGTTTGATGTGTTATCTATTGTGGTTCAATTTCTCATTTTTCAATTCTAGTTATTATCTATGATATGCATAATATGTTCTCTCCAATGCCTTCTATCTTAATTTCTAATAGGAACTCATGTGTGCAGTCAAAATTCTCAAGTGAATAGAAAGAGTGTTGCTAGTAGTAATTGTCTTCACTCAGTTATTTCCACTATATTTATATTAATCAAAATAACAATTTTGCACTCCATTAGATCATTTGAGCTTGCCTCTCATAATAAATTGACATAGAAGAAACTTTACACACTAATCTCACATAATATATATTATTTTATCTTATAATATTAAACTTGCTTTGATAATGTATTATTTTAATCATCCTATTTTATTTCATAATTCTGATATTAATTCTTTTATTGGGGTTTTATCTTCTTCTGTAAAAATGTTTGTGAGTGGACTAAAAAAAATACACAAGAAATGTCGATACGTTCAACAACATAATGAGCTCCCTTAGATGTAGTATGGAATGTTTGTAAAAGCTTGTCTTACTTTAATAATTCAGTAAATGTCGCACATTCTTATGTGAAAGTCTTCTTCTATCAATAACTATGTTCAATTTAAACTTTTAAATTACCGATTATCTTATATAGTTGACATTATAGCATAATAATTTATTTTATATATATATATATATATATATATATATATATATATATATATATATATATATATATATATATATATATAATATATATATATACATATATACATATATATATACATATATACATATATATATACATATATATATATATACATATATTATATATACATACATATATACATATATATATATATACATATATATATACATATATATATATATATATATATATAATATATATCTATATATATATATATATATATATATATATATATATACATACTATATATATATATATATATATATATATATATATATTGCATTAATACTTCTAATGTAATATTAACAAAAATTTATATTTTATCTTTAGTTTCCTATCAGCCATATTCCTTAAACCTCCTATAATACAAATGGTCATAAACATATTTATATAATATTAATGAATAAACAAGGAAAATCGAAATTCATTGTTTATTCACATATATCTATCGTAGAGAGCTGGCATTTGCACACAAATGTCATCACCGCGTAGAATTTGATAGGTTTATTCCCTCGCATTTCATAAATTTCAAAGAAGATTGTTGATTTCACTCGGAGGACCATCCAATTGAATTCAACTTAGATTTCCAGCATTTCTCCTTGGGTTCAACTTCAGCATTGCGATTTCAAAGCAGATTGTTGCATTCTCTTGATAAAGTCGCACTAAAACAACATAGCATCGTCGTAATGACTCACTTCCCGCTATAGACACGAGAAAATATCGTTGGAAAAGCTGCCCTTAGATTTCGAACTAGGAAGTGTAAGCAAAAACATTTTCCCTTTGCAGAACAGAACAATGTGTTTTGGGTTTTATGAATGAAAACAAGAAGATTATCATGTTTTGTGCATTGCCAAGCTCGCTGGTAGACTGAGAAACAAATTTTCAACCTTGTAAGTTCCAGGCTTTAAATTGTCATTTTGACCCTTCGCTTTACTATAAATTCCCACCTTCGCCCACAGAAATTCTCTGAAGGACTTGTAAGTTATGTTCAAATAGTTTCCCGCTAGTCGAACTAGTTTTAAATGATTGATTAAGCAGCCACCAGTTAATCAATTAAGTTCCTGTTGTCAGTGTCGAGCATTAAGATAATTCGAACTAGTTTAATTTGAGTGAGCCGACAATAAAACTACAAGATGTGTAAATGTGAAAGCCTTGAACATAATCTTCAAGTTCGCACGCATGATGACGCGAATCATATTCGACGTAGGCTTGACAAGTGTCCCGTACCCCAGGGTGAGGTTGACCCTGATTACGACCTCCTCGACCACTGGCCAATACGTCTCCAGGTAAGTATTCCATTCGATTTTGACAATTGCTTTCTGCTTGCCCTTCTTTAGTCGTACTCGGCATGCTTAACGAGATATAGGTGCGTTCAGGTTTCAGAGGAGTTAGTGATGCTGGGCACAAATCTCTCCCCCAAATCGTAGTCACTGGATTGCTTCTCTACTTCAACAAAGGCCAGAGTGTAGCATAGTTCCTTCCAAGTATAGTTCCTTCCAAGTGCAGTCAGGGCGGTTTGGGAAGTTTTTATTAGTTGAAGACCTTGTATTTTAGAAATGAAATGGTGTACAATAGTATTCCTTTTAGAAATTTAATATGTGGATATAAGGTTCTAAACATGCAAGAACAAGAAATCTATCTCATATGAATGGAATGTAGATTACTTTACAACTTTACATCACATTGATGGTGAAAAAGGGAAAATTTGATGAGTTGTGTATTGTCTTATGCATAACCAAGACATAAACATGCAGAGCGAATACATTTATATTGTTTTAAATGGCATGAAACACAATTCAAAAGTGTTTAACTCAATTGCACATCAACCTTACTAGGAAAGCATAGAAAAACATCATAAATGATATTGTCTTCACAATTGATATAAACGTATGAAATCATAATAATTTCACCCAAGTAATACTGTACCACCAATAACCAATAAACTAAAATAATTGGATTCTTCAATCAACTTTAAGTTCTTTCTTTCAACTTTAAATTCCTTCTTTACATTTGTAATTAGAACATTTACCTGAATTAAAACATGCATTCAATTAGAAATTTCAATAACAATTTCAGTAGCGAATAGAACATTTACCTAGATTAAAACATGTAAATACAATTAAAGTTTTTCAAAATAAGAATTTTAGTAGCCAATCCAATGTATGAGTGTAAAATGTATTGCAATTTGAAGCATCTCTGTGTATTGAAAATTTATTAATATGGTAATTAAGATCAATAGAAACAAAGGTAAAAGTTATGAGTTTCAAGAGGACTGGAAAAAAATATGTAATGAGATATATTTCATTGCAAATCAAATTGTTGTATTTTCTTCTACAAATTGAGCTGAGTAACATTATGAAAATTTCATAATAAATCAATAACTTACTAATTCATTCTAACTTGATATGTACAATATACTACACACATCAGCATACACATGTACATCTGTATATATCTTTAATTTATATGAACCCAATATAACTTTTAATTATTCAATTCATTTATTTTTTATCTATTTCATATCAATAAAAAAGAAACCAAATATGCTTCACATTCTTACACATAAATAGGTGTAATGTTGCATAAAGTTTTACCTAAAAAACATAATATAGTAGTACTCCTGCAAAAAGGTTGTGACACCTAACAATAGAAAAGGAAAGACAAAATAACTAATGGTAAAGAACTAAAGGGTAATATGATTACGAAAAGTGGTGCCTTTCCCAAGATAACTAATTGCAAACACGAGTTAACTTTTGTTAATATCAAAGTTGCCTATAACCTCAACATTTGGTTTTTCTCTACTATTACGACTGTCACTGGTTAGCTTAGAGATCATGGGCAGGAGGGCTTAATCGTAAAGAGCCTAAGGACTGTGTGAAATGGAAAAACATGCTGGCGGTCCTGGGATATTCTTACTAAGGGGGGGTCTTACCACTTACATGGAGCGGCTACATGGGACTAAAGACAGTGCCATGAAGTTGTCTGTTGACTCCTGGAAAGATGGGGCTATCACTATTGCTGGTATCACTATGAAAATTATAGAGGAGCTCATTGCAGAGGTGGCTGGGCTAAGTACTAAGGGCATCAAATTTTACCGTGACAAGAATATCTCGCAAAAGGCCATTCGGTGCTTTCCCAAAAGCAAGGAGGAAAAGAAAAGTTTGGTGAAAGAGTCTAGCGGGTTGCTATGATGTTGTTGCGTTCAAAGAAATCTGGGTGACAGTTGTGGATGGCAATTATGGAATACATTTCCCCTGGACAGTAGGTTCAAATGCACACATTCCTACCATTTTGTACTACTCTATCATTTTTGTCATAAAATTAGGGTGTCCTTGCCTATTATATTCTTCAGTCCTTCCATCTTAGTATTTCCCAACATAGGAAGAAGGAGAAGAAATCCATTCTTCATGAAGGGTTAATTCTTCTAATTGTTGAACATATTAACAAGATTGCTAGTGCCAGCCCTGTCATTTTCTTCACCCAAAACTGGTTCAAAGAAAGAAAAGAATTAGGGAGGTGGTTGCTAAAGAGGAAAGTCCTTTAGGTAAAAAGATAAGAAAGGAGAAGGAGGTTGGAATGGAAGCGGAAACCCTACTGATAGTGCGGAAGGTTATGATGATATGGATGATTCCACTGAGGAAGATAGTTATTCTTCGACCTCAGTCTCCAATATGGCTTCGGGGGATAATGATAATTCTGAAGAGGAAGCCACTGGTACTATGGAGATGGGTAACACCTCCAGAATCAAGAGTAACAACGAGGAAGATAAAAATGAGGAGGATGTTGGCAGTCAACAGGCACCCATTTTAGTGGACTACGACAGTTTCAAAGATCATGATGTGCCCATCTTCCCTAAATTGGAAGTGGTCATGGAGGTTGGGTTGGATATCCAGAAAGATGCCATGGGTGCGGAGAAAATTTCCCTTGATGTGGAGAAAATGAAAGCTCCTGACAACTCTCGGAACATTCCCTTCATAAAAATAGTGAATATGCAAGAACGAAATGTTCAACTGCTTAAGGAAGACATGGATGATAAAATCAATCCACCCTTTGGGGTTCTTCAAATTGCTAAGGCTGCTTCCATGTATTCTTTTCATCTTCTGAAAAGGGTTTTATAGGAAATCAAGAATTTAAACTTAAAATATCACTCCATTTCTGCTAAGGTGGATTCCCTGTAGGAGAAGCTGGAGACTGGTTCAAAAACTATGGAAGGCAACATAAACATTGATGGGGATAATAAGGTGCAAGAAATACAAGCTAGAATGGAAACGATGGAGAACGCCATGAAAAAACACATGTATGACAACAATAAATTTATGGGTTTGGCTATGGATTGCTTTATGACCATTAAAGCAGAGCTGGATGCTGGCTCCCCCAGTAAGAAACCAGATGAGAACATTGAGGATATGGAAGAGAAAGGCCCCAGAAAATGCACCAGATCTGCGAAAAGAAGGAAGATTCAAGAAAGAATCCAAGAGCTCTCTGACTTCAATGCTGCAATAAAGAAAATATTTGAGGGGAAGCAGGAAGTTGACAAAACTCGCAAGGAGTTTGTCTAGTGCCCTGGTTCCCTAGTGCTAGTCTTTTGTCAGTTTTTTGTTGGTATCTGGCTTTTTTGATTTTTTTTGCTAGTTATGGTTATGGCGGACTGGTCCCCAGTCCCGTTTCTTTTTAGTTTCCTTTAAACACTAAACTTTATTTCTAGCTTGTAAGGGGTTTCGGGTCCCCTTTAAAACCTATTTTCTCCTGCAATCAAAAACTAAATGAGATATTTCATTCATAAAGCTAAACAAAACACAACAAATTCCAATGCTAGTTTATAAAAGCATTGGAAATGAAATAATACAATAGAAAATACCATTTTTTGTATGTTCCACCCCAACCAGTTAAGCTAATTTGTAAAGCTTATTACACAGGTTTGATGGTAATAGCTAAGGAATTTTTTTATGGAAAGCTATGATCTTGTGGTGTGATAGAGCACCTACCATGATAAAAATCTAGGTTTAAACCCTTTAATGCAAGCTACCATGTATATTGGCCATGATGATGCAGGGTAAAAAACAATAGGGTGAAAGTCAAAATAAAGTTTTAATAAAAGAGATACCCCTCAAAAATGGCATCAAACCTCAAATGGCTATCAAGTTTGACGATGTGCTTACCTCGTGTAGTTGGGTTAGATCAAATAAAAATGATTGAACCATTTTGTTTGCTAATATCCCAGAGAAAACCAAAGAGTGCTTCCAAAAATCTTTCCTGAAAAATTAAATAGCTATGATCTGTCTGAAATCAATAAGAAAATGAATAGTATTAAACAATAGAATTTATGTGAACATGTAGAGACCATTAATATATCTCTACGATTCTTACAACATTATTTTTATTAAAAGTTAGGATGCTTGGAAAGCATTATAAAGCCAGTATGGGATGTTAACATCACAAGCTTTAGAATATTTTAGATATCTTGGACAAATCTACATCCTCGCAACAATTCTACTTTCCTCTGCTTAAAAACCTTCACTCTCCCTAACATTTATATTGAACAAGAAGAAATATCTTATTTCACATTAATTTGTGTGCTTGTAGCATAACAAAGTATAGATGTTGCCTAGCATATGTCATCAGTATGGAATAATTATGGTCTTAAATTCAACTTAAATATGCAATGTCTTCAAGGGGCTACTTATTCTAAGGTACCCAAAATTATGTTCTCATCAAATGAGAAGTCCGGGTCACTACCAATAATTTTTAAATTAAAAGGACTACAAAGATTATCCACTATAAGGCAATCACTAGAAGACTCAAAATGGTTCCCAACAAATATTGCAATGTCACTATTGAATCAATCCCTCTTCCAATTAGATATACCTCCACCAAGTTTATTTAAACTGTTGTTCACAACCAAAGGTGTTTCAAATACTAGACATGCATCACCATGAATTTCAATAGTTCCATGATCTACTTAATTCACTCTAGTTTGTGGATGCAGTTGTTGTTTAGTACTTTGTCATAATCGGTTTTCCAGACTCGTAGTTGCTAAGTTAATTAGTGATTTTATTTGACTTTTGGGACTTGGTCGCATGTTGTCGACCCAAATCGTTCAGTTAGCCTTGCTAGACATGTTGATTTAATAATTTCATTTAACTCTGGATGATTTGTTTAAGATGGTTATTAATGTAATTTGGATTGGAATAGTTTCTCATATAAAATGGATTTATACCTTCCATTTTTCTATGATGTTATTAAAATGCAAATGATAATTTATCATGTTTAGGAACGGATATTATGTTGTTAATTTTATCATTTTTTAATTAAAATATACCTGTGAAGTATTATGCAATTACTATTTTATTATAGATTTTTTTTCTTGACTAACCTACTGATGAAAATTAAGTGGTTAGTAATTATGATAGGATTGACAAGTGGGTGTGGTCGAGGTAGGGGAGAATAGGTCCTTTGTAAGGGTGAGATCATAAAATAGATTTAAGAACACACACCACATAGTGTTGTTATTATTTTTGCAACAGATTGTAAATTATAATAAAATTCTATTATTAAATGATTGTGATTGAAAGAATTTCTACTAAAAAACCATTTCCCTTATTTCATATTTAATTGATTTGTTATTCTTTCAAATAGATGTATCTTTTTCCAATTTGTATTTTAATTATTTTAACTTAATTAAATATTAAAGTATAGCTTGAATTCAAATTGAACTTTCAATTTTAATCTAGCGTAGTCTATGTGTGAAAAACTAAAGTAGCACTTGGTGATTGATCCTTGTTTATTAAACAACTAGTTAATCTGGAAGACTATGGTAGTTGTTAAGAGGAGATGGTGGGCTTTTAAAATTAAAGAATGACAGTTAATTTTTTTTGAATCTGGAATGCTACATGCTTAAGTTACGACATGCATGAAGCATGACCTCGATGGAGGGAAGGAAGAAAATTCGATAAAAGGAGCAGTGAGGAACGACAAAACGAGGGAAGGAAAAGAAAAAAAGGAAAAAAGGAGAAAGAGAAAATTGGGGTTTTCAATTAGAAAAGAAGATGGTTAAAGGCGACAGGAGGAACTGGATTTAGTCAATCTGGATCGAACCAATCTGATCGTATCCCATCGCCTGGGATCAGATTCATCACTGAAACTTCAAAGTTTATTTATTTATTTGTCTCCTTAATACGCAGATTGGTCGCGGTTTCTCTTTCAAAACAAAATAGAGATCTGGTCCTTATATTGTAAAAATCTGGTATGCTACGTTTGGAGGTTGGGAAATAAATTACACTGTCAAAATTCTTGAAGTTTAATTGTTTATATTTAATTAGTCCAAATCAAGCTTTACCTCTAGATGACGTTACCTTGATAACGTACTAAACGTTTTGTTTTAAAAAAAATGGCAGAGGTCTTTTGTGTTACCCCACAACCAGTACCAAGGGGGGGAAAAGAATATAGATTGTCGCCACTCCATAGTTTTTCCAAAACGAGAAGAAGAAGAATAGCGCGGTCCTTCCCTTTCTTTTAATCACCCCACCAAATATTACCATTCTTCCTTTCTTCCAGCGAACGTTTTCGAGAATCTCAGTGCGCGTGGTTAGTTTCTTTGACTCTATTGTTTAGGAATTAAGTCTTCCAGTTGATGAGCTGCTCACTGGCAATCCCACTATGGTTTTATTTTTTTGAAAGGTTGCTTGCCCTATTTTAGTGGCATCGACACTTCTTTTACACGTCTGTATGCCATGGTTAATAATTCGTTTACACTTGGAAAGAGCTGTGACAAGCTTCAGTTTCTTTTGCATGACGACGAAACCTATTGAAATTAGGATCATGGATCTATTGTCCTCTCATCTTGCACTTCATTTTAGTTAAACAGATCATACTTTTTCTTGTTTTGGTGTTATGACCTTTGCATTTTCAGAGAAGCATAGAACCCCTGTTGTCTCGTAAATTATTAGACTAAGTGAAGATTTGGAAATGATACCCTAGTTTTGTTTTGTGATTATTATATCAATCCCAAACTTACCAATTACTGTCAGACTAAAATATCAAATTGTTTTTTTAAGCCATTTTAAAATTCCAGCGTTCTTTTTACATTATCTGGTTAATAAAATTCTTAGTGCGGTTTCAGTAAAATCCCACCTAATCTTATGTTTTAGGAAACTTTCTGGATAGTAAATTCTTAGAAACATTTAAGTTATTTTAGTCAATTACATCATTTCCGGTGTGAGCTGAAAGTAAAGAAAAATTTAGGGGTTTACATTGATTTGAGATTTTAGAAAACAAAAAAGATATTTTGAGTTGTAGAACTTTTAAATTAGTAAAGTAAAATTCAATTTCTAGATTTTTTTCTTTTAGTCTAAATTTTTTAATAGAATGATGTTAAGTGCAGGTTTTTTTATTGGAATTGGAGAGTAACAAGGAATGGACAAAGAATGGGTAAATAAGTTGTTTATTTATCTATCAGTTGAATATAATGTACAAAAGATTCTTTGGCCAAAGCTTATTTCACATATGTTTTATTGTATGTTTGGTTAGCTGTTGTTATAATTTCTGTCCGCCATCCTGTGTTTAAGATTTATGCTTACTCTAAAGATTGATAAGTAGTTAGAATCACAGTTTCTTCATAGTCTTCTGATCCATCAGTGCCACGATGCTAGACCCCTTGAGCAGGGTCAGTGTGCTTTCCATTTCAAGGTGAGCCCTGGGGGAGCTAACCACTCCATGGTTGAGCAGAAAAAGCGCCTAGGCCACACTCCCATCTGAGGATTTGTAGGTGGATGTGCTGTCTAGAGGCTTAGGAGACAGTGATGCTGACAGTGTGGTACCATGTTACTTTGACCTTGATGGTCTTGAAATCTGATGCTTTATCTTTCATATTGTATCTTGATTATTTTACGATGTATTGACTCGACTGATGGTTGAAATTATTTTGTAATGTTAAATTGTAACTTCATTTAGAAGTATGTTCTTATCGACAATATGGTTGACAGTCTTTTATTTGTAACTCAATCAGAAACTTATTGTACATACATTTTGGTCGATTTTTATATTATTAATTTCTAATTAATGGGAAATCTATCTCTGACTTTGTGATATTTTAGCTTTTGTTGTCGTATTTTATTTTTGGGGTTAAATAGGTTTTTACGTACTTGAAATTCCATTGAGTTTCAGTTCACTGAATCTATCTATAATGAATTGACCAGAAGGCACATTTATTGTTGAAATTTCTTAAAATAGCATAGGGTTTATCTTCCTCGTACATGTGCTGAGAAACTATTTGTACTTGAGAAAAGGCAGAAGGTTATTGATAACCAACGTCATTGCCAACCATGGTTTCTCTAAAAATGTCTTCTTTGCTTCCATGTTGTGGATGCAGATGGTCCAAGATCCCTGTATATAGTGGTACTTTATTTATCCCAAAATTCTCATTCATAGTTACTTGTGCTTGAGATCTATAAGGACAATTATTTGCATGCGAATTCCTTTGATTAATATCAGAAAATAAATTTCTCTTTGTCTGAGTTTTTTCCTGATTCAATGCTGCCAACCAAGTTGCACTCTCCTTAACACTCATCTTTTCTTGCATGCGCTTTGACTGTCTAACTAGCTTCCTATTCTTTGCAATCGTAGGAGACATGTTTTATCACTATAGTGAGAACAACAACTTTCTATATCTTATTTGAATCACGAGGCATTTTATAAGGGGGAGAACCTTGAACTTTCCACAGACCCAGTTGAGGCCACCAATCTTCATCCCCTGAAGGCCGCCAAGGAGGTGGTATACCCTTCTCTAAAGGAAATATCTGCTGTGGAGGATCATAATGTTGTATTGGAGATAATAGAAAGGAATCCAAATTAGTGTCCTGAAGATCCTGAAAGGAATGAACATTTCAAGAAACATTTGAATTTTTCACTTGTGTATCAACATCCATAGAATCTGATACTTGCAGAGCTCCATCAACAACATATGTAGTTAAATATTCATGGTACATTACTTTTTAAGATGAATAACACTTATTCAATATGCACAATATGTGGCGAGACCGAGACCCTACATTTTGTAGAAACATAATGAAAATCGCAATAATAAACTATATAGGTGTCTAGCTTTGGCTACCTCATATTTGATATGTCTAGAGCTATCATGTGATATTCTATTATGACAATTTGCAATGCTTGATATAATCTAGTAATATGTGTGTTCTCTTGTCTGGGAGATCAATTTGCAATGCTTGACATAATCTAGTAATGTGTGTTCTCTTGTCTGGGAGATCGCAATCTTTATTTCTATTTTGCAGGGTTGTCAACAGAGCCAATAAGAGCCTGTTAAATTTATATTCTACTAATATTCGAGCATATTTGAATACTCCTTCAAAATTAAAGCTTATAACAAAAAAATACAACTTTCAATTAGTTGAAAGAATCTATTTTAATCCCTATTTAAACTGAAATCCCTCGGCACAATAGTTACTGCCATATGCATGGCAGGAACTAACAAGAGAAAGAATAATACATTTGTAGAACTCTGTCTATTCGATATGGAGAAATGAGCATACGACCACTACTATTTTAGTTAGTTTGTAGCTGTAGGAAAGAAGGGAACAATTGGACAGATAGAACATGATTTGTGGAGATATTTCCCTGCTCGAATGGATAGAATATGATTGTCCAACTATCATTGTCAGTTTCGACATGACAGAGTTTGACTTTTTGCTAAACCGGCTTCCAATTTAGTGAAAGCCTAATTGTTCCGTATCAATAAAGTGCTTCTCCATTGTTTATGGATGAAACATAGAATATATTAAGTCAACATTTTGTTTTTCAGAATGGGAGAAATGCAAGTTAAGTGATGTACTTGCATTTTCTCAAGATGATTATATAGAATGTCATTGGTCTTGTCATAAATGCACCTAACTATGACGAATCTACAACTAGCTATATACCACATTAGGATCATAGAAATTTATTCGTATTTTAACATTTTAATGATCATTTTTTTTTCTCAATTTTAATATTTTAATGAACATTAGGGGATAATTTAAAAGGAAAGAAACGATCATAAAAATGTCTATAGCTTTTAGTTAGAATTAGTGATTTTTTACCTAAACTTAAAATTGGATGTCAAAGTGTTCAAGTATAATTCATACATTGATTAAGAGAGATAGTGAATGTTTGATAATATTCTTCTTGATAGAGGTTTTATACAATCAAATAATAATTTCAACTATAATCATTATACCAACTACATAAAGATGATCTCCGAGGCACCAAACAATGTGTATTACACTAGCATTCCCTCCCTAATACATTAATTTAACTTGCCCTAGGAATCCCCCCCAACCCACTTAAGGCTTACATCCCAACTTACTTATGACATAAAATAAATACATATATTTGACATGATATTTCCTTGAAGAACCCAATCCTTAATCAAGTGGAACTCTCTCAAGTTGCCTCGTGACCCTCCTAAAGGTGTATCTCTAAGTTGAATTTTTGATCTCTTAGTCCTGAACTCTCAAACCAAAAATACACACTTATTTTGGAAAAAAATCCTCCAAATTATCTCTTGACCCTTGGAATGGTGATAATTCTTGATTATGGTCTCCTCTCGACAACCATCCATACTCAAACTCTTTATCAAATCCCAAACTTGTCTCAAAATAATAACCTTCACAATACATGCATTCTTAAAAAGTATAAAAAATAACAAAGACAACAAAAAGAAAGCATGATATAAAAGTAAAAAATACTTCTCATACAAGCACCATCTCAAATCAAGAAGCTAGCTTGAGATGACATAAATTCCCCATCCTTTAGTACTGCTAGTCTTTGTAAAGACCTCATAACACTTTATCCATTTAATATGTTTTGTAAGTCTTTGAAGGCCTCAACCTTAAACTAAGAATATAGAAAGGATTTTCAAAATCTAGTAAACCATGTCATTCCAAATTATGAATCATTATGACTATTATGACCATAAGATACCAAAAGGACTATGACACCTAGATAATTAATCAAGCTATTTTAAAATCAAATTTCATATATACAAGTTCCTATTTTCATTCACTTTGTATTTCTATGTATCATAGTTGATTGTTAGATCTACATTTGTCAATTTACTTTGATTATTGTCAATTTTGCATATTTTCATAGTTCTTGCATTATCATTTTCCAATGACATCCAAACTAATATAAAGCACTAAAAATAACAATAAATCCATTGTGTGCAAGTCTAGTAAGGGTTCTTTATTTTTCCTAATAGTTGGTCACTAATATAGTATATGGGATGAGGATTGATTCCTAGTTTAGATTCTAGGTTTGGATCTTATTTCCTTTCATTGCACTTATTATTGAGATGTTGTTGGCATTGTTGTAGTTGATGTCAAAACCAATGTTTAGGATTGTTTTTCTCCAAGTGATGTATAGATTTGGTCTATCCTATGCAGTATGTTATGGTAATAGATTATGTGGATGTCCCTGCTCTGATAATGACATGATATATCTTTTTAGTAAATCTATGTTATTCGGTGAATACCAAAATGTGAAGATTAGATGGATATCATTAGATGTTGTTTTCAGAGTTCATTTCAGGTAGCATTACTATTCATATATTCATGTAGTATATCATAAGATTATGGTATGTCAGTTGTATTTAATTTTTAATAGATGCTACTTGGTGCTATCTTTCGGTTGGTGCTAAATTTTTGTAGATCAAGACATGGTATTGGTTGTGGAATTTCTATTGGGCCCAAATTATATTTATTTTTGGTATTTTTATTTATTTAATGTGCTTATCATATGTACATGACCTATATTTTGGTCTCGTGGTAGCGTGATATGAAGTTATCATATGTGTGACCTATCTTTTAGGTTTAGTGCTAGTGTGTTAATCTTTATTATGTCTCAAGATTCCCTTTTGTATTAAAGATGACATGTTTTACTAGGCAAACATATTTGTATGGTTCAATAGATATGTATATCTACAGGATATCTATTTTGATATGATGACATATCAAGGTGTGCATGCTAAAGGTGATATAATGAGAGCATGATTATGTGAATGATACTTAGTGGTGAAGTGTGTGAGAAGAATAACAAGTGCAAAAGGTAAAACTAAAGGAATGGGAAAGCTTGTATTAGAAAGGAGTATTTAGTGTTGCAAAAGACTGGTGAAGGCTATTAGAAGATCTCTAACCCAATATGTTATAGATAGTTCTTGTTGTGCTATTAACTGGAGTAGTTTCATGCATAAGTAGATACAACATTATAAATTCATGTTTTGTCTAGAAGAAATTTTTGTAATTGATCATTTTTGTATCAGGATAGTTATCCCAACTAGTAGTGACCCTACCTATAGTGAGAAAATTTGTAGTGATCCTTTGTAAACATAACCTTAACCAATTTTATATTTGCGAGTATTAGTTTATCCATGGTTTTTTCCATCTTGGGTTTCCACGTTAATTTTAGTGTTATGGTGTTTTTTGATTATGCACTTTTATGTGCTTATCTATTTTAACTATCTAAATAGTTTGAGATTGGTCTAAATTAATAAATTTTAAGAAAAGAGTTTTAGAATAACTAATTCAACCCCCTCCTCATCTCAAATATTTTTCCTTTTCAACAATTGGTATCATAACTTAGTCATTTGCAGATAGAGATTAACCACTTAAGGGAGATCTTGGTTTTTTGAATAGATGGTAGGAGATTACTACTATGATGAAGATCTATAAATAATTTTGGATGACATGAAAAGTGTTGAATCTAAAAATGAGGAATTAAAAGAAAACATCAAAAAAGATAATACTTGTATCTCAAAGATGAGGGATAATATTCAGAAATTCAAATTAAGACACTAAGAGGTGAGCTAGGAACTAAAGGAATAAAAAAAATGTGGAAAATTTGAAACTTCAATTTGATGAGTGTAAAACCACTAAATAATTTCTTAAGGACAATATCAAACAAAACATGGAAGAATGGAATAAGACCAAAGTAGATCTAAAAAATACTATTAAATAGAAAATGGAAGAATGGAAGAAGAATGAAGAAAATATCAAAGATATTATCAAGTGGAAGACTGATGAAAATGAGAAATTGGATTAGGAATTAAGGAAGATGAGATGTAAAGAAATTATTTGTGAGAGTAGAACTACTTTGGATCAGCTTATGTCCCATTAGAAAAGTCACAAGCATAAGGAAGGATTAGGTTTCACCACTCAATGTTCAGAATAGAAGACCAAAGGGAAGGACAAGGAAGTTGAAGCTAATCCCAATTCAGAGGTAACAAAAAAGGTTCAAAAGTTAGAAACACATCCAAGAAGACCTCTAGTCAAAGAACCAAATTATCAAATGTATTTATCATTTAATGGTCATTATTTTCTATGCAATATTTTTGAACATAAGGTCGTAGAATGAAATAGTAGAAAGGAGTAAAATCTTGAATGTTTTAGTTGTCACAAGTTTAGTCATAAGGTAAATGAGTGTAGAAGTCAAGTATCTAATTTGTTAAGATGAATGAGATAAATAATATCTTTATAGAAATTTCTATGTCTATAATAATTATGGTCACAAGGCTAATGAGTGTAGATCTTGTTGGAAAAATAGTCAGCGCTCCCCTTAGGATTCATCACATGACTTAACTACCTCCTATGTCATCTATAAGTCTAGTGGTTGTATCAGACATTAATAGGTCGATATTTTGGTACAACAAGAACCACTAATTGTAAAAAGTAGTATCTATGCTTGGTCATAGGTTTGAATCCCCTCAGGTAACACTGAGGGAGAGATTGTTGGAAAAGTTTTCAGTGCCCCCCTCGAGATTCATGACATGGCTTAATTACCTCACCTGTCTTCTATAAGTCTAGTGGTTGTATTGGGCATTAATAGGTCGATCTTCTGGTGCAAAGACAACCATCACTTGTAACTGATCTAGGGTTTAGTTAGTAAGATCTAGATAAAAGAATTTTAGATGCTTCAAATGTGGTTAAAGAAGTCATTAGGCTAACACATGCAGATGTATTGAAACTCCCAGAAAGTCTTGAAACAATAAGAATAATTCATTTTTATGTGAATCACAAAAGAAAGTCATGGTGTGGATGAAATAAGAAGTCGATGAAGAGAATTTTTTTCACACAAGATCTTGGTACTTGGTCTTCTAAAAATAGACCCTACTACTTTGGCTTAGGGCGAGTATTGCAATGCTAAATCTATTACCCCTCCTCCCCCCTCTCTCAAAGTGATATTAATGTATCTCATGTGTCTCCAATATATTTTGGTTAGTGAAATATAATATGTTCAATTTAGTTAATTGATGTAAGATGTATGATATATTTGTGTATTCAATATTAATTTTAGAGACAAAAGTAATTATGATGAGTTAATGTTAGAAAGGTAAAAATTCAAATCATTTGTCTTTGTTTTTGTACAAAGAAGTATAAAAATAGAAGCTATAGATCTATGTAAGGTTTTCGAAATCCTTAAGTCAAGTGAGAAGATGGAATCGAGTTTGATTGTTCATGAACATGATGATGTTATTCAGAAGATGTTGAAAAGAATTAAATTAGAAGAATTTGACCATGAGAAGATAAGGAAACTAGAAATAGGGTTGAAGGATGAAGAGTTGAAGTGAATTTGTACCTTGGCCATGGACTTATTTGGAGAATTCTCGTGGTTTGTAGAGAAGGAGTCAATTTCATTCTTGTTGAGTCTATTCTAGGATGGAAGTATAATATTGGATAAACCCTATGCACAATAAATTTATCGAGGTTATCACTTGTCTATCTAGTGTTGAAATTATTCCAAGGAAGAAGACATTGAAGTATAAGGAAGTGTAGGATCTTACTAGAAATGACAAATACCCATGTGCTCTACCGATTAATACCCTTGTTGATCAGGTCATGAGGTATGTTTCTTATGACATTACATATAAAATCTATTTCTGCAATCGTGAAGGTGCTACGATTTCTATAGCTATATATTGGGCACATAAGATGGTTAAGGAGAGTATGCAATTTTATTTGTGTATTTTACTATTGGAGAGTTTATTTGAAAGTATCATAATGTCATTAGATGAAGGTTATACCTTCCAGTTTGGATCTTTGGTTATGTGTTTTGTGTTCTATTTTATGAGGTTGTTTCCAAGTAGAGAAAATATGTAATGGAGGTTTTGCATTCCTCACAGAAAAAATAAAATTACAAGTACTTGGATTATTTGGAAAATAAAATGGATGCTTAGAAATATTATTTCTTATCTTTAAAGATGCATATTTTCTTTGGCATGGTTGTGTTTGGTGTTGTTCCTATTGGTTATGCTAAGGAGGGTTCCTTCTCTGATAAGAAAGATTTGGAGATTGTGATTTATGATTCCCCTCTAGAACCTAAAAGAAGAAAATCTAGTGTGAAAGGAAAAGAGATCATTACCATATTAGAAGAAGAATAATAAGAAGAATAAGAAGAAAAATAAGAAGAAGAGAAGGGATAAAAAGAGATGGAGAAAGATGACATTTCTCCATCTAAACCTAGCTTTATTGATTCAAATGTGGCTTTGACTATGTTGGAAGAAGGATATTTGGACAAGATTGGTGAAATATGGAGCTCCTACTCTCTAGATAGTAGATATGAGATTGAAAATTCTTTAATGGATCATTTTTTTGATAAAGCTATTTTTGTTTCTTCTATTTCTAATGTGTTATCGAATGATCTAGGAAGAGTTGTTAAGGAAATATTTTGTTGAAAATTTCTAAAGGACATGAGTTTAATGATGTGATTGAGAAGAAATGTGCTAATGTAAAATAGAAATTACCTAAACACAATTGTGAGACAAGAGAATACATAAAAGAGATGTCTTATATTTATTGATAATTTTAGAAGTAAGATTAAAAGCATTGAGTCTGAATTGAATAAGCTTGGTAAGAGTTTTGATTTCTTCAAGGAAAATGGTGGTAAACAAAGAATTAGAGTTGATGAGTGGCAACCTAATTTATTCTTTATACATAGATAAAGGGAAGATTTGGTGAATAATTTTTGGTTGGTAAAGGAAGTGGTTGAATTCTGGTTAGAAGATCTTTTCATAATTCTTTTTGATGAAGAGGATTATGAATGTCGGTACTAGTCTCCAAAATAGTCATCATCATTTGATCTATTGGTTCAACATGATATATTTTGTTCTTGGATGAGTTCTATTATGGATGGTTGGAAGATGAATCTTCCAATTATAAATGAAAGGTACATGAATTTTTTTCACATGAAGACTACTATTTTAATCTGATTTGTTGAATTATATTATTTTGTCATTTTCCATTCTTGGCAAAAAGAGGAAGATAATTTAGAAGAAAAAATAAACTAAAAATGAAATTACTTTACTAAAAATGAAATCAATGATATGTTAATTAATTCAATCACAGACATAGTTAATTTTATACCATGCACTATTGATGATGTATTGTGTTTTATATCATGTTGTTTTGGACCTACTGATGTGTGCAAGAATAGTGGACCATGGATCTAAATTTGGGGACCTAGTATTAGAACCTATGTTATATACCATGCATTCCAAGGTCCTCTTTGTAGAAAGAAATGTGGACCTCATTGTATAGTCATTATTTCATGAATGTGGTTTGCATGTGTGTATTTAATTTAGTTAATGTGTATGTGATTTAGCCATGTCATTTGTTTTAATTAAATGTGCCAAATTTGGAAATTATTGCATAAGTGTTGGAATGGTTAGTAAATTGTATTTTGTTGAGTCAAGGGTTAACTAGGGGTTAACCATAGTGTAGTACCAAGTTACCATGGGTTGGGAAGTTTCTAGATAGTCAACCTTGACTTGAAATCAGTGGGTAAACTTTAGGTGGGGTTTAGGAGGGTCTTTTGGGCTCCCATGAGGTAACTAGGGTCAATTTTAGCTACCCAAGTTGGTACCCTAGGGGTTAGGGGTCATTTTCAGTGCATTAAGAGCCTCTAATCTCATTTATGACACCCCTAAAGTCTTCATTTCTAAGTTGTGCGAATTTCAAGAGTTGTGAGGTTTTGGTTAACCTCTCTCTTCTTCCCAAATTTGAATTGAACTCCATTTATGGAGAAGGAAGGAGAGTGGGAAGAAGGGGATGTAAGTTTCTTCCCCTCTTGTAATTGGTTCATAGATTTTAGGAGTTTAGCCTATATAGGGAAAGTTTTAGGAAAGGCTTGGGTGTTCACCCACTCTCTAGTTTTAGAGACCATTTCTGATTGGAAGGATCTTAGGGAAGGCTTGCTTGGAAGGAGATCTCAACTTTCAAAATTTCAACCTTGGCTTGGATTAAGGTTGGCCTCTTGTGAATTTAGTGTTTTCTTGCATGTATGTGAGCTTGGAGCTCCATTAATGGAGTCCATGGATTTTGGTGTAGGAGAACCTAGGCTAACCTCTTAGTCATGAACTATTTTGGCTTGTATCTGACCTTTTCTAAGTTAGAGTGTGTTTATTTTGGACCTTAGTAGGTCTTACAAAGTGTGTGACTAGGTAGATTGATAGTTAGTGTCTAATCCAACCTAGTCTAGTCAGGGGGCTTAATGTTTAGTTTTGGCTTGATTATGGAAATGGACTTAAATGTGTCTTAGATCTTGGCATAGTAGGAAAGATGCCTTTTTAGGCTTAAATGATGTTAGTTCTTTGAACTAAATGGGATAGAGGATCTATAATATAGGTTTCCTCATAAATACAAAAGATGCCAAAAGTTGTCATGACAACATTTGCAACTTTTTGCAAATGTTGCATACAATTCGACCACATAGGATCCCCTCCATTCTAGGAGTGGGAAATCAATGAAAAGGCCTAAAATTATGGAGTGAGTATCTTAAAATACCTCATGGCTTGTTTCTTGAGGTAGTAGTGAATGTAAGAAATTTTTTGAAATAGAAAGAAGCTTTGCAATTCTAGTTTTGAAGACATATCTGAACGCTTTTGAATGATAGTGTAACTAGATGGATTGAAATCTTTGAAGTAGCATTAGATTTGTGTTGGTAGGTTAGATAGAAGAATTTTTCATTCTTTGTGCAAGTACTATAGAGTCATTTTAGTGGCATTTATAAATTAATTAGTAACTGGGGAGTCTACTAATCCAGTCTAGAGTAGTTTGAGTTTCTATGCGTCCCCCATGAAATCTAATTGTGAGAATCTCCTAAGGGTAGATGAATGTTTTAGGGGAGCCTATATACAGTATGTAAGTGAAGGAAGGAGACCCGAAGAGTAGAGCTTCAAATTTTCAAGTCATGCCCTAGGTGAGACTAGTGTTCCCGGTTAGAGGTGTGACAGTGAATAAATGGCTGATTGCATGCAGGGGAAAGAAGGAAAGTACAGAACAAGTATGGTTCTAGGTGGCTTATGAAAATTTCATTATATGTTGGTAATATTGGGCACTGACCAATCCATTTGTTTAGTCTTTGAACAAGAAATCACTAAAGCCCTTGAAAATAAGCCTATTAGCCCTATTAGCCCTACATTGTAGGAAGCCCCTATACGAAGGCCTTAGAACCCCAAAACCTCCTGAATCTTTAACAAATTCCAAAAGGGTACTTGAATATCTAATTTTTTTATAGGTCCTTTGGAAATATCTTTCAAGAAGTAGGGAAAGGACTTTGTAAAGGGCTACAAGGAAATACTAGGTCTAATAGGTCTCCATAAAGCTAGTCTTTAAATCTGATAAGGAAGAGCTTTGTGATCCATAAAAATGGAGTCAAATGGAAGGGAAATGATTTTTTTCAAGAGGAATGGACCTCCTAAAGCCCCAATGTCAATTTATGGTGAAGAAGCACTTAGAGTCTTCTAGGTGATAGAAAGCATTGAGACAAAACTAAATGGTTGATGTCCTTCAAAGCCAAACACAAGGAAGTTGAATTTTAGAATAGAGTTTGAGAGTGTTTAGGTTGAATAATTGAGGCTAGTAAGGTGCTAGGAGAGAATAGGATTCTTTGGAGATAGGACAAGCAAGGTCCTAAAAGAACTTGTGTGAGCACACCTTGAAGCACATCTATAAATTTTTTTTTAATTTTTACTTAAAATTCTTGTTTTGCAAATTATTATTTTTTAATGTAGTCAAGGATGGGGGATCCAATGAAGGATAGTCCAAACCTTGCATCCAAAAGAATTACATAGTAGAATACTCAACACAACAGACAACACCATAAATGTTTCAAGTAATTTGCATTAACATGCCCGGCTTTAAGTCCTTTCGGGTTAGGGCCAATTACAAAATGAAATAATTCTGTAAGATCTACGACTAGATCCAATACAGTCTCAACTAGTTCAGCTCTATTGTGTCCAATCAGAAGCTGATGGAAACCCTAAGGCAAATCTAAACTTGAGCTCGCAAGCCTCCAAGAAATCTCCTTGTTCCCAAGTATGCAACCCCTAGCTTTGCTACAACTAACTATCAGATTACAATTTGATCTGCAAGAACATCAAGAACTTTTCCACAACTTCACCTAACTTCAGCTTTCAGAACCTTAGATTTGACTCACTAAGTTTCCAAGTCATGAACCTTTCTTCTCTAAGTTCTATCTCTCAAATCCCCTTTAAATCTCCCTCCAAACATCTACCCAAGCCCTCCTTAAATACTAATCATCAACCACAAGTCAGCTGGATGAAACCCTTAACTCCCCAAACAATAATTCAATGCCATACAAGTTGGCTTACAAATGTATAGAAACATTTAATTTTGCATGTCGGCCCAAAACAATGACTACCAACAATTAATTCACCAAGTCAGCTCAACAAATCACACAGAACTCCAATCGGTAAGTTAGAACTATCGAGCGATAGTAAAATTAACGAGCACACCAGGCATCACTGAGCACTAGTATCGATTGAGTACCACAAGTATGACTGAGTAACAATTTCATCAAGTGCCAGAGACTACCGAGCTTCCTTCAATGACCAAGACCGTCAGTCAAGGTTGCAACTAAGTAAAAACTGGCCAAAACACAAACACTCCATGCAATTTGCTGAGGACATAGAATGCCCCTACCTAAACCTTGGATGCCCTTGCATTAGACACCCCAGGTTCCAAAACATGTTCATATGTGAGAAGAACATCTTCCAGGATTCAATAGATAAATCCTAAACTAGTTCCTCACATACAAGTCCTCCACCTTTTCTGCTTGCAAAGTCTTCCACTTCAGTTTCCTTTGTCTCTTCAAGTCTTTCCTGGACAATGTACAGGTCGATTCTTCATACTAATCATTCATTTTCTCTGGATCTACAATCTCAAATCAACTACCAATACTCAGGCTTCTCTTACCGAGCATTGTATCCATCAAAGGCATCAGTGAAAACTTCTTGTCATTCTTCTCAATAGTAAACACATTTCTTACACAGTCATAAATAGCTTTACAATCATATTGCCAAGGTCTACCGAGTAATATATCACAACTATTCATCTTCACAATATCAAAAAGCACAAGATCCTTGTACTGGCCAATCTAAACATCAATGAAGCATTGTTCTCTGACTTCCAAAGCATGAACATCTTGCAACCAGCCAAGCCTATAAGGACTAGGATGCTCCATTCTACACAAACCAAGTTTCTGAACCAAGTCCTCAACAACAAGGTTATCAGTACTACCACTATCAATAATAACATCATAGAGTTTATCTTCAGTCTTGCATCAGGTCCTAAACAAGTTACTCCTTTGATAAGGTTCATCCTTTGTACCAAGCAATGTTCACTGAAGTAGCAAGTTCTTTGATTCAAGCTCATTCTGAATGTTCTTATTCATCACAATAGTTCATCGGTCAACCTTCTTCTGTGTGCATTCAAAAGAATGGTGTCCTTCCTCTCCACAGTTATAGCAAGTACCCTTAACGATAACTCTACTTGTCTTCTTCTTTGGTTCCACAGGTTTCTATTCATCTTCTGCATCAGTTGACTTATCCTTCATCAAGTGATCAATCTTTTCTTTCCCTCGGGAGTTACTAGGTTGTTTCCTCTTCAACTTATCTTCTACCTTCAGAGCATACTGATAAGAATCTTTAATAGAATCAATCTTTAGCATACCAAGCTCATCCTGAATATTGAATCTCAGACCATTCACATACTAAGCTACCTTTTCGTTACCAAGCTCTCAGTGTCTAGACCGAATAGTAAGTTTGTAGAACTCCTCGATATAATTTTCAAAAGACAAATCCTTCTATTTAAGATTCTGCAACTTCTTAAACAAGTCAAGCTCATAGTTAGCTAGTATGAAATCTTTCAACTTAGTCACCAACAATCTCCATCGATTGAGCTTTGTTTCACCTTCCTCCTCCTGATCTCTTTGTAGTTCCTTCCACCAAAGAGCAACATGTCCTTTCAACTTTGTTTGTGCTAATCTCACCTAAAGAGGATCTTCAATTTCTTCCAGCTCAAAGAAATCTTCAAGTTCACCTATCCAATCAATTAGATTATCGGGCTTCAAAGTACCAAAGAAAGTAAAAACTTCCATTTGGTAATTACTAAACCGAGCAGTAGATCTAGGAAACCGAGCAGTTCTGTCTTCACCAAATCTATTCCTTTAGTCATCACCACTAGATCCAGCCATTTAAAATTCTTCAGCAGCTTCTTCATAGCCATCCTCAGTACCAAAATTCCCAAGTATACTAGCAATAGTTCTCATGATCTCGGTGACCATATCATTCTTCATCAATTCCAACTCAGATCTGAAATCTGATTTCACCTTCTATGTGATCTGGGATTCAACAGTATCACAAAGATCTGAAATAACTCTAGGGTCCAATATTCTCAGAGGCATCCTTAAAGATAAGAGAAACCCTCTGCAACAAAACCCTCACCGACCACCTTGTGATAATATCCAAGTTGCAACAAGTCAGATCTCAACCTGCAATCTTGTAAGCAACTAGGGCACAATTTCACAAGTTCAGTGCTTCAGATCTATAATCTAGATTGTGCATAATCTCTACTTCAATAAGATCAACTTTGCAAGATCAACCTTGCTAGGTCAAACTTCTGCTTCAACAAGATCAAACTTTTGCTCCAACAAGAACAAAACCTTCGCTTTGATACCACCTAATGCAGTCAAGGATGGTGGATCTAATGAAGGACAGTCCAAACCTTATAGCCAAAAGAATTACACAGTAGAATACTCAACACAATAGACAACACCATAAATGTTTCAAGTAATTTTCATTAACATGTCCAACTGTAAGGCCTTCCAGGTTAGGGCCAATTACAAAATGAAATAATTCTGTAAGATCCACAACCAGATCCAATACAGTCTCATCTAGTTCATCTTTGAAGATAATTAGAAGCTAATGGAAACCCTAACATAGATCTAAACTTGAGCTCACAAGCCTCCAAGAAATCTCCTTGTTCCCAAGTATGAAACCTCTAGCTCTGCTACAAATAACTATCAGATTACAATCTGATCTGCAAGAACATCAAGAACTTTTCCACAACTTCACCTAACTTTAGCTTTCAGAACCTCAGATCTAACTCACTAAGTTTTCAAGTCATGAACCTTTCTTCTCTAAGTTATATCTCTCAAATCCCCTTTAAATCTCCCTCCAAACATCTACCCAAGCCCTCCTTAAATACTAATCATCAGCCACAAGTCAGCTGGATGAAACCCTTAACTCCCCAAACAATAATTAAATGTCATACAAGTCGGCTTACAAATGTATACAAACATTTAATTCTACATGTCAGCCCAAGACAATGGCTACCAACAATTAATTCACCAAGTCGGCTCAAAAAATCACACAAAACTCCAATCGGTAAGTCAGAACTACCAAGAGACAGTAAAATTACTGAGCACGCTAGGCATCGTCGAGCATTAGCATTGACTAAGTACCGCAGTTATGAATGAGTAACAATTTCACCGAGTGCCAGAGACTACCAAGTTCCTTCAGTGACTGAGCTTCCTTCAATGACCAGGACCGTCGGTCAAGGCTGCAATCGAGTAAAAACCGGCTAAAAGATAAACACTCCATGGTGAGGACACAGAATGCCCCTGACTAAACCTTGGATGCCCCTGCATCATTTTTTATTTGTAAAAATCATTTTGGAATGAGATTCTTCAAGGAACACTCACCCTAGGGAGGGTAGAGTAACCTTGAAGGGGGTAGTAGGAAGAGACCCAGGATTGTGCAGAGTCTACCATGTGTGGAGGGATAAACATGGGGTTTCGCGATACCCATGAAGCCAAGTATGGCCTACAGGCACATGGGGGGCATAAGAAGTTTTAGACCACATCTTTTTAAGATGGTCTTTCCAAGTCCATGTGTGGCTTGTGAAAATTGCATTTTATACCGTGGCTTCTCCTCTTGATAGTCCACCTTTACCCTTGTTCAAGAAGGTCTCTTGTAAAACCTTGTTGGGAAATTTTTCTTAAGTGTTTTATGTGAGGTATGTTTCCTTCTCGTTGCTATTATGTGTTGTTTCCCATTTCTTACTGGATCCTCTAGCTCAGGGGTGGCCTTGAAAAGGTCTAGATTTATGTATTATGATGCAATGTAAAAATTTGTAATTTCTATTTATATTTTAAATGTAAGATTTATTTGAAACTTTAGAAAAATTAATGGCAAATTTTATGAAATCTTGTGGAATAAAAAATGGAATATTTTGGCATGAAATTTTGATTATATATCATTATATATTTTAAGGTTTATTTATATTTTCATTAGTATTGTATAATTTAGAAAACTACTAAATTGATGTTAGTATGTATTTCTTGGATATTGGGGTGGTCCCACAATAGTGTGTCCCACTTTTTAGCCAAATTTAACACAGAGATCAACATTCTGAGAAAAAACTTCACTTTCAAACACTTGTCATAAAACTATTAGGAATTTGAAGATGATGTAAACTAGAGTCTTTTAGAATTTTCTTTCTAGTTTCTATATATATTTAAAAAATAAATTAAAATTCATTAAAATTTAGTTTTCCTTCTCCTTCAAAAAGTGGTTTGTGTGAAAAATTGTGTTTTTAAGGAGTTACTGTCACTTGGATCAACATAAGTATTTTTTAAAATATGATAACGATGTAATTCTTTCAAGATTATATTTGTAACTTCAATATCCAAAGGATACAATTGGTTTCATTCATTTTGGGTCAATATATCATAGTTTATTAAGTTCTATAGTGACAATAAGTGTAATTTAGACATAAGGTCACTTGGATCACTCTAACTTGATCTATGTATATCGAAATTCATTTTTTCTTTTTTTCTTATAGAAAGGTAACACAAATACTCTTTTCCTACATATTTTTTATAAATTTTTTTTGTAATTTACAATTTTTCCCAAAGTCTTGAAGAGATAGGTTGTTGAATGACCAAACAACCTATGTTTAGTTAAAGTAATATTTAAAAGTGATAATGAACTCAATATGTATTAAAATTATATTCATTAGAAAGCTTGTTCCAAATAACATCATACTACATAGATAGGATTTTCAAATGGATTTATTTGATCTACCAAAACATAAAGTCGAAATTATTTTTTGTCATCATTTTAATATGTGTGAAGGAGACTCCATTGTAGGTATGAATGAGGAGTATATATGTTATATCAATGTTTTTTTTAATCTAAGAGACTTTGATCTAACCATTTGTAATTAATTCCTTCAAATAGAACCTCTCAAGGCTTAAATCGTCATATTTTATTAAAAATGTGTTATTTCAACAAAAATCAGCATGTCTAAAAAAGTGGGACACACTATTGTGGGACTACCCATTGTTAAAATTAAAGAAATTTTATAGTGGGAAATAAATGTGAAATTTCATTAATTTTATGCTTCAAAATATTTTTGAAATTTATCAAAAAAATAAAATGTCTGAATTAAATTTTTGCTTCATACAAGTTGTCCAACCATCAATTTGGAACACATTAGTTTGTTTAAATTTTAAAAAAAAATAACCCTATATACCTGTTGTTTTGATTCTTAGGCTTTTATATTAACCAGCAAATTACACTTTTTTGTATGCCATATATATATATATATATATATATATATATATATATATATATATATATATATATATATATACATACATACATACATACATACATACATACATACATACATACATACATACATACATACATACATCTATGTATGTATGTATGTACATACATACATATGTATATGTATGTATGTATGTACATACATACATATGTATATGTATATGTATATGTATATGTATATGTATATGTATATGTATATGTATATGTATATATATATATATATATATATATATATATATATATATATATATATATATATATATATATATATATATATATATAGTAAAGGATAAAATAGTGTGTGAGTGATTAGGTATGTGGGAAAAGTAAGATCTTCTTCTTAACCTCAAATTCCTGAAGGAAACATCCAAATTGATCAACTAAAGAAAATGGTTAATGAACAAATGAATCAATCGATGAAGAATATGAAGAAAGGATAGAGCCCAATATTCCATTATAGAAAGGAAATACATAAATCTTAATTGAATTAAAGATAAGTACCAACCTCAAAATATGACAGATCTGGAAAAGACTATTTTTTGGTGTTTGTATTTAGTTGCAGGAAGTTCTACAACTGAATCTGGCCTGAAAACACAAAAATTGAGAAAACCTAGAAACCTTCTTTCTTTTTGAGAGAGGTCAACCTTGACCCAAAACAAGGGTAAGATCTTACCCTAGGGCACAATCTTACCCCTAAAAGTTGACCTTGACCTGTACTATTCTGACAAAAGTTTTGTTCACAAATCTTGGAAGTTCGTTGAAAATGGTACTCAGATCTAATCTACAATTCATTGTCCCACACCCGTACCTACAAGAAGAAGGGTTTTGTTGTTTGGATGAGGGGTTTTCCTTGGTCAAACCCCGGTTTGGAATCAACCTTGAAATGTAATTAAAATTGCAGAAAATAAACAAAGTAAATGGAACAATTCACCTTGCTTATATTGAAACCCTTGTGGAGGATTCAAATCCTTGAATCAACAATTATGGATGCTCCAAAGGAATGTAGAATTGTATGTACAATGTCTCAAATCAATTTCATTAGATCTTCAACACCAATCTTGAATGGATCTTGGAATAGGAAGAATCTTGAATGGAAATGGATGGAGAAACCTTCAACAAGAGGGCTCCAAAGAGATTGAATCCTTTAATGGCCACCAATGGATCTCTTTGATGAGTTGGATCATGAATGCTTGAATGCTTGAAGATGAATGAATGCTTGAATTCTTTCCTTCTCTTCTTTCTTTCTTTCTTGATTGCTTGATTTTTCTTTCTTGAGATGGATATGACAGATGGCAAAAGTTTCTTGATTGTGGATGTGAAAAAGATGAGTCAAAATGAGAGAGGACACTACTACATTTGATCTCATTTTTTTACCTAAATTTTTGACCATCAATTAAAAAGGTTTAGGTTGGTTGGATTATAGAAGGAAAACTTCCTTTTTTTTTTAATCTATGCCCGTGTTAGTCAAAATTTTGACCAATACAATGTAGGTCAAAATTTTGACCAACATGTGCATAACTTTAAAAAGAAAAAAGATTGTGTATCTCATTTCATTGTTTGGTTTTAATTAATTTGGAGCGCACGAAGGAGTTGGAGCCTATGATTGTTTCAACTATTATTTGGTGAGAGTAAAAGGAAGAGTGCTTGCTTGGGAGGGTTGCCACTATGATTTGGTGTAAAAGGAGGACCGTGTGTAAGGATTTCCTTACTATACATTTGTCTAGCATTGTTTTATTGGTTACCTACTTAGGGCCCATGAGCAATGTGCTAGGGAATCATGTATTTGGTATTTTCCAGCACATTTTTTTATCATTGTTTATATACATTTTATTCAGAGATGAACTTGCAAAACCCTAAATTTTTGAATCACTACATCATGTTACATTGTAAATGTACTAGTGTTAGGTTTATGATTGTAAGGTTGAAAGAGGAAATATTGCGAACAAGATTGAGAAAACCATGTTTTTAACATTTTTTTACTAGTATTTGTTTTCTGCCAACTTCGTGTGGATTGGAATGTCAAATCTAACTCCATAGGAAGTCTACCTAGAGTCATAGCTCTCAATTGTGATCGATCTGAGATCACTTGGTGGAGAAATCTGAAAGAAATCATGTGACAGTCATCTATAGACCATTTTTTATATAAAACTAGGGCAGTTGACTTTCTACAATCAACTTTCTATGGACTCTTTTAGACCAGGTGTGACTGTCTACACACTATGGTTTCAGAAGTGCTTAAAAAGACCCCAAATAACAAAGAAACCATATACTCCTTGCACTCCCAAGACTCCAAACCTTCATCAGTCTTTAATAATGTTTAAAAATGAACAAACCTGAAAGGAATAGGGCTCAATCCAGTGAGAACCCCAAAATCCCCAAATTTAGCACTTCTAAACCCTTAATCCAAGGGTTTCTTAAATCTCCTATCTCCAATCACTTATAGGTCCAATAGGTAGTTGTTTCACCATTAGATGATCATTATAAGATGATCCAAATCATAATCTATGTTCCTTCTTCAGACCAAATGGCTACTGTTGTAGCATACCAAGAAAATTCATTAAGTTTCCTCTATAAATTATGGTGATCACCCAAGCATTCTTCCTTCTCATTACATTAATGGATTAGGGAACTATAGTACATGTTAATACTCATTCATTCCATGTGTTACAGTGGTAAAGGTCATGGAATGACCATATTCAATTGGAAACTCACAAAACTGTCAAAGGAATGGCTGAAACTACTCTGCCAGTCAGAATTAATTGAGTAAAAATACAAATACAGACCTCACAAATGCATAGATGTGGTTTAGGATCAATATCTAACTATTCAAAATGCATTGAAATGTAATAAAATGAAAAAATGAATACAAAATCACTCTAAGAACTCAAGGAAATTGCATTTGAAAGAAGTTTATTTATCAAAAACTTAGTACAGTCCATACACCAGGCCTCTTCTACCGTACAATGAAAGTTTGGCATATTTGATGGACTCCTAGAAACTACCCCAACCAATCCCAATTGGTTGTATGGATTAGTTTTCACTAAAACATAACAAAATCCAATTCCCTCCATTTTCTAATAATCGTTGTATTTCAAATTTTTAAATTTGCAACATTACAAATTTGGAGTTTTTGAAACTTTTAAAGATAATGAAGCCTTAAGAATTTGAAATGTGACCCAAATGAACTTATTAAGAATTATTAAAATAAAATCTAAACTATTATAAACTTGTAACACCAAATACCATCCTAGGCTCTTATTTTGGTCGTAAGGCCTATTAGGCCTTTTAAGACTTATTACATATTTGCCATTTGCATTGCATGGAATGACCTTATAGGCCATTATAGGTGCCAATACATTCTAATTGATGTCTTTAGATGTAATTATGTTCATGGTTGTCATTATGGACTCCTGGTAGTCTTTGGATGTTCTAGGTGCCCATGCACCATGTTCACCACCTTTGAAAGGATTCTTGTCCCAAGAATCAGTCCTGGCATTGGATGTTTGAGTCTGAACCAAAAATTTCAAAAAAACATCTGCCAACGTGAGATATAAAAACATGTCTAAATTCATTAAAAAAATTCATATTACATCTCATTAAATAATGTTGAAGTCAGATTGGGCAATAAAAGTGAAAATATTACACCTTCCAAACGTGCACAAAAATATTCAAAACTCCAATGAAATGTAACACCATATCCTAGCAATCATTTGAATCCATATCAACCATAAAAATAAATGTTTGTCAACAATATAGTCAGACTATACCCTCACGGGCAGTGACTGGTAGATTTCGAATGAATTTACATTTTCATTGCTTGAACATAGTTTACATTCACTATTACGATCTGGAATTGATCATTAACTTGGTCCATTACCAATACTCATTAACTTAGTTTACATTCATTGTTATGATCTCTATAATCTAGAACAATGGAGTTTTTAATTTCTAGTTTCTAGAGTGTATTTATTTTGATGTTATGTAAATTTAATTTAAAAAACAATAATATCAATACAAGTATAAGCATTGTTAAGTGGATTTGTATTCTCAATTCAATTTGTGAAAGAATATGATGTACTTTACATACTATTAAATTTTTGACAAACTTTCACATATTAACTTTTGAAGTAGAACTAAAGGCAATGAATTGTTGTTAACTGGTTATTAATAAAAAAATTATTGGCAAATCAGAAATTAGTTATTGTTCATATTGTAAAACTAAACTATTTTAACTAAAGTATACATGCGGAGAGGTTGAACAAACTATAATCTTGAACAAACTAAGCGGAATATGTAAACATTTGCTACACTGTCTCTTTTCTCTATGATTGATTATAAATATCATGGTGTTTTATGGCACTTTCATTAATTGTATATCATGGTTGTGCTCTACTATTGTACTTAACCTTTAACATATCTCCAATGATTACAATGACTTGCACATTCTTGTACCTTATGGTTGTTCCATCTTCTTATTATGATTGTTTCTGATTTAAGGCATGATATGTCAATGTCTTCTTTTTGTATTTATTCTATTAGGACTTCAAACTGAGTGACATTTCCTTTTCACATGAGCATAGAATTCAAAATTGCCTCTATAGAAGAAATTGTTCATTAATAGTAGATAGATGTGTTTTTCCCTATGATCTCATGATAATGGCCATATTCAATAACTCTATAACATGATGGTTGTTCCTTTTAAGAGAGATGGTTGTTCCATTGTTCTAAAAACTACACTTTGTTATCATTTTGACATGATAGCATTATATGTCAGAAACTTTGAGGTTCTCTTACCTTTTGTATGTCATGGCTTCACCTCTATGTAGCTAAATCTCACTCTGAAAATGATCTTCTTTTAGGAAATAGTGAAAATCCTCTATGGGTTCATACTTATTGTGACTTCCCATGGAGCACTATCATTGCTTGTACACTGTATTTTTCCAATTCTTTTAAATTGTCATTGTCTTTGAAAATTAATGCCATATGTTGCTTACATTTGATTCAATTTCCACATTAATTACTCTCTTCAGTTGTATTAGGAAATTTTTCCTTACGAATGTGTCATGCAAACCTAGATATAGATGGGCATTAATGCATTAATGCTCATTTGAATGCCTTAATGCAATTCCTAGAGAAAGGCCATTTGGAAGCTTTAGAGGAAATAATTTTTACTAGGCATGGAATCACCTCCACTACAATGCAAAATTATGATGTGTTATTATCTTCAATTGCAAGTTTCTTTTGCAAAAATATATTATATATCTTTACAGAATAGACAATGTGACTATACAACTCAAGAATATATTCTCTATAATCTCTAATTACAAATTGAAGTGTAAACTGAAGTAAAGTCTTCCTTGGATAAAATTTTTACCCTTGTCTACTAATTACAATACTTACCTTTATAGTTTGTGTGACTTCCCTAGGGATCTATTAAAAATAAAATAAATTTGTTATATGCTAGTTGGCCAACTATGCCTAGTCAACAAACTAGGAGACATGTCTTTTGGGAGGTAAATACTCATATAAATGAAAGATGAAACTCTTCATCCAATGAAAAAAACTAAAATTCAACACAAACATCTATGAATTATATCCAAACAGTAGCGAACTATATATAGGCAGCAATGAATTAGATGTAATTGCTTCAACTTCACATTCTTGATTTACTTCAGAATCAAGAATAATATCCATAGATTCAGTAGTCTAGTGAGGAGATTTTTGTAACTCCCAAAATAATAATAACTCCCAAAATACTTATCCTTTTGAATATTTCATGGTCTAGTGAGCATGATTTGTGTGTGTATTTGTAAATCTTGTATAATCTTATAATTTTTTATTTATTTTTATTATATACAAGATACTACTAATGTTTGTATGTTTACATTTTGTATATTTATAGCTTGTGAAGAAAGTCCACACCTAGCAATATGAACCCAAAACAAAATAACGAGACAATTGCTAGATTGTGGTCTCAGTTCCAAAGAAAAGATGTTGAAAAATGTAATTGTCCTTGCAAAAAGTGTAAGGGCTTAAAGAATCAAAGAATTCTAATCAAAATAGCCCAGAGTCATTGTAGGCAATATGGTCACATTGAAGGGCCCCACGATTTTCATCGATTGGTGAATGTAGATTTCCAATTGGAGGAACATGGAGGTGTGAATATCCAAGCCGATGATAACGATCCCATGGAAGAAGATGATCCTGTGGTAGAGAACACAATTAAAGATGATGGTATTGGCATAGCTGATAATGTACCAGAGGACATGATTGAAGAAGATGGTATTGGCGTAGCTGATCAAGATGATCATGATGATGGTACTAGTGCATTTGATAATGATGATGAAGATGGTCTTGATATAGCTATAATTGAGAAGGCATACAAGCCCCTATACCAAGGCTCCCAAACAACTCTTCTCTTTGCTATAGTGTTGTTGGTGAACTTCAAGGTTATGAATGGTTTATCCAATGTAGCAATGTCATGTATGCTAAAGTATGTCATTTTTGTCATCTTCAATGTTAGCATACCATTATGATTCATTATATTAACAATTCATATTTATTGTTGTAGGTTGATAGGTGATTTTTTCTTACCACCATCAAACATTTTGCCTCATTCGTACTGAGAATTATCTACCATTACGAATCAAATTGGAATGAAGTATCAGAAAATACATGCATGTCCCAATGATCATATTCTATATCATAAATAGCATGAATTTGCAAAAGAATGCCCTGTTTGTCATACTAGGAGATATCAGTCAGATCAAATAACAGAAAAGGTTCCTCACAAGAGTCTTTGGTACATTCCCCTTATTCCACATCTTCAATGATTATTTAGGTGCACTAGCTTGGCAAAATTTATGGATTACCATGCACATAATAGAAGTCAAGATGACATTATGCAAATGCCTGCAGATGGTTCTGCATTTAAAGACATAGAAACAATATGGCCACACTTTAAAGAAGAACCTCGTAATCTCAAGATTTTAGTGGCAGTGGATGGTGTCAATCCATTTAGAGATATGAGATCTACTTACTTAGTGTGGCCTGTTTTTGTTATTAACAATAACATTCCTCCTTGGATGTCCATAAAGAGGGAGCACATAATGTTGTCAATGATTGTACTAGGTATTTTTTCATTTAATAGTTATGTAAATTAATTTATAAACACCACATCAAGATGGTCATAATAATTATGTAATATTTTTGTTCATTCAACTAGGTAATTACCAAGTTAAAGATATGAATGTGTATATTGAGCCCCTTATTGATGAGTTGTTGATTTTATAGAATGGGATCACTATGTATGACATCTCTAGACCAATAGGACAAAGAAAATTTCAATTCCATGCAATGCTTGTATGGACAATACATGATGCCCCTAGGATAACTCATTTTTGTAGTATGTTATATATTCATGTTAAGGTCATGTATTTTTGGTATGTTATAGTGCTTACACATTATTGTTGTTTGTTTAAGTTGCACATGATAATTGTACATGATCCAGTTGTATGATATCTTTTAGGTCTTCAGACAAAGGGTAAATTCACATGTCCAATTTGTGGTTTGAAGATGAAATCTCATCATTCAAGAAGTTTAGGAAAGTAGGTGTTTGATTAGTTTAGGCACTTTCTCTACAAAAATCAGAAGTATCGAACTATTGAAAAACATATTTTTAATGGGAAAGAAGAGACGACATCAAGTCCATGAAGAATGACATCTTGTTTGTGGAAGTTGGAATACAATAAACTAAATTGTTGAGGTAATGTCATTCCATCTGATGATTTTTATTTGAAATTTAGATTTTGATATTGTCTTTTATTTACTAATGATGTTATTGATGCTCGTGAAGGTCATCAAGGCATCAATGACCAACTTCCTAGAGGAATAAAAGTTATCCTAGTCAATTTAGTAAGTTTTCATACTACAAGGATCTCCCAATCGTGCATTTTTTTGATGCTATGCATATTGGAAAGAATGCAACAGAGACACTATGGAAAATATTGGATGGAAGGAGTGACAAAGAAAAAAATGGCCAAAATTTGTAATGACACTCATGAATCCAATCATGCACTGAAAAATTCCATTGAATCAAATAGCAATGGAGACCGCATAAATACAAGTGCCCTTCCTTAATGTTATTAACTATGCAACAAAGTGATGCATTAAAAGAAGTCATAAAAAAAACAAAATTTCCAATAGGATTTACTGCAAATATAAGTAGTCTTGTATCAAAGAAAGGTGATTTTGGGCTAGGGTTGAAAACACATGATTGGCATACCTTCGTTAAGGTAAGTCATGTTCTCTATTTACAATATATTTGTAAAGTTGCGTGTACTTTTTATTGTATTATTTTACAATATATTGAAAAGATCATTTTTTAATCATTACAATATGTCCTACCTCTATCCCTCCCAGACTAGTTTGACAACAGTGTTAAACAAGTTATATACAATCTTGGAGAATTCATGAGGTTAGAAGTGTTATTATATTTATGACTTGCTTTACTTTTTATGTAATTTATTGTATATTTTTATCTAAAATCTTGTTTATATGTTCTTGCAAGTTGAATCTCTTTTAGGTAGTTATCATCTAAAGAAATTGATAAAAAAGATATAAAATATTAGAAGAGAAAAATTCCCCAGCTTATGTGTGAAATGAAAAAGTGTCTACCTCCAACTTTTTTCAATGCTTAAGAACACTACCTCATACATCTAGTTGAGGAGATTGAATTGTGTGGACTTGTACAAACTAGCTCAATGTGGATGGTTGAGAGGCACTTGAAATATATGAAGGGCTTGGTTTGGCAAAGAACATGTCCTGAGGGTTCTATGGTGGAGTGATATATTGTATACTAGAACATGGTGTATATTAGTGAATATCTTCCCAAGTTTGCAAAAAATATCCATGTAGATCGCATTTGGGATCCCAACTCTATTAACAAATTTGAAGGGGAGTACTTGATGGGGAAATATAGATTGAGGAAAGTGAGAGGTAATTATATGATGTTATTGTAGTTTATTAATTCTTATAGATCTTCAATATAAGTTGTTTCTAATTGGTCTATTTGTTTTCTTTACAGTTGTTCATTCTTTTCTCTCTATTTTGGTTGCTCATTCTTTTCTCTCATTTATTCCATATCAGTGAGTGGGATGCACTACATTTGTATATTGCAAACAATATTGATTGGATGACGGTATGGATTCAACAATCTCAAAAAAATGGTTTCTCATTAACATGGGATGGTGTTGCATCATTGGTTAAAGAAGGTCATCGTAATGGAGATCCCAATGTTATGCCAATGGTACTTGATCTAGCATATGGTTTAAGAGGTAGAAAGGTACATATAAGTTTACTAACCATGACCCATAAGTTTAATATCAACTCATGGATTGATGCAAATAATCTTGACATGTTTGAATAATTGCAGATCAAACACCACAAAGCTATGTACTACCATGGACATAAATTTTGCGCAAAAAGTTAGATGACATAAAGAAAACTTGTGATTCTAGGATAAGTGTAGTCTTCGAGGTCACTAATATTTCATCTAGAAATGACATACATCCTCAACAATCTAAAAATTGATACTATGGCATTTTGGATAATATACTTGAGTGTGACTTTAATTCATTCAAATTAGTTCTATTTATCATCAAATGGTACAGGCTACAGTTGATCAAAATGATCTTGATAGGACTATTATTGAACATGATAGTGGATTTACAATGATTAATACAAGGTCATTTGAGCCAGTTGGAGATGAGCCCTATGTTCTTCCAAGCCAATGTGAGAAAGTGTTTTACTTTGTCATTCCACATGAACCAGGTTGGTCATTTGTTGTTAGACATGATCCAAGAGGAAGGTCGGTACAATATAATGTGATGGAAGAAGAAGATATTGAAGAATCAGAAGATGAAGTAAATGATGATCACATATGACTATTACACAATGAGGAAGAAGAAGAAGAAAATGATGATGATTCCGATGATGCTAACGATATTGATGGTGATGATGGTGACGATCATGATCATGGTGATGAAGATGGTGTTGATCAAGGTGATGATGGTCATGATGATGATGGTCACAATGATGATAGTCATGATGATGATGATGATGATGATGATGATGATGATGATGATGATGATGATGATGATGATGATGATAGTAGTCATGATGATGATGATGATGATAGTCATGATGATGACATGGATGAGGAGGATGATCAATAACATGATCAACGAAATGTATGTCAAGGTATGATCAATGTCACATATGAGGTATTGATTTATTCATAGAAATTTGAATTAAGTTATTATGTGTTGAACTCTATAGTCATAAAGTTTGTAATTTTGGTTCTCTTTCAATCTTTTTAATGATGAGTTTTTAAATTTGAAATCTATTGCAATCTTTTTAATGATGGTTCTCTTTATGATGTTTGTATTTTTTTGGATTTTCATTTGACCATCATCTATGGTTATTAATTGACTTATCTTGTGCACATTTTTGCTCATCCAATGTGTTGGTGTGCCAAATGTTTAGTTGGATTCCACAAACATTGTATAAAATTTTTATGTCATTGTTTCTCTAGTAAATCTATTTGTGTCCATTGAGTCCTATTATTCCCTTGAAGGTTTTATTGGGTAATATAAGTTGTGGAACTTTGTTGGTTGACTTTGTTTTTGAAATGGTGTGGGAACTATTTAAAACATGGGCATTGCTCTTGGAAGGGTTTACATTTCTTATAAGTTTTTTTGTAACTTTTAAACTTTATGATAATGCTTGTCATCCTTATATGGCAGGAAAAGGAATCCAAGAAGGAAGCTTTCAGGAAATATTTGGACTCAAGCGGCGTGCTTGATACCCTCACAAAAGGTCTCCGATAATTCTTCTTATATGATGAAATGCTTAATCTAGAAAATTAATTTATGAATTTGCATCTATTTGTGAGATAATATATTAATATCGGTAGTTCCTCTTATATGATGAAATGCTGATTTTAGAAAATTAGTTTGTGAATTTGCATCCATTATTTTTGGATGTCTGAATGTTATGTTTTCCTTGTGAGGATTCAAATTAATTTATTTGGTATGATCTTAGAAATGGTGTAGTAGTCTTTTAGATTAACGTGATTTGTATTATCATATAATATCTCCGCCCTTATAAAATACCTTATTTCCATGTATGATTTATAGTTATTCGTTCCAGTGTTCCAAAGATGAATCTGGATGATATCTTTGAGCAAAAGAACAAGGTTACTAAAGTTGTTGAAGAACTTGCAAAGGTTGATATATTAATATTAGTTTCATAAATTTATCAATGTGTATTGTCAATTGATTACTGTAAAATATCTCTTAAATACCAAACAAGATGAAATTTGAATGCAGTATGATTCAATCGTTCATTTCTATGCTTACATGCTATGTCAAACTATGGATATGAGATAGTTCAAACACTTATTGTGGATATAGAGACTGATGTTCATGTCAAGAAAGAAATGAATTAAATAAATACAGGCAAAACTTTTACATCCAATACTAAATGTCCTTTTTACCATGATATTGTTGGATATTTCTAGCATATACTTTTACATTTTTTAAATGGGTTGATGATATTCATTTATTTAAGAAAACCCAACTCATTATCCTCAACTTTGTTCATATTTTTGTTATATATCTGTTTAGTTTATTTACCCAAAATTTCTCTCAATTTCACCATCATTCATTTCATTGTTTTATATCAGCTGCAAGAATGAGGGTGGAAACACAAGAAAAAGAAGAGGCAGAGAAAATTTTACAAATCAAGAGAGCAGAAGGGGAAGTAGAATCAAAGTATCTGTCAGGAGTTGGCATTGCTAGGCAACAGCAAGCAACAGTGGATGGGCTGAGAGAGAATGTGATTTCTTTCTCAGGGAATGTGCCTGGCACAATTGCAAAGGATGTGATGGATATGGTGTTGGTGACACAGTATTTTAACACCATGAAAGAGATTGGAGCACATTCCAAATCTTCAGCAGTATTCATACTCCATGGACTTGGTGCAGTTCATGATTTTGCTCAACAGATTAGAGATGGACTGCTTTAGGGATCACATGCCTCTCATCAGTAACTACCATCACAAAAAAATTGGCAACAAAATTCAAGTTAATGGACATGGTGATGATATTGTTTTAGGGTTTGAAGCTTTCCTTATTTTATTTGTTAGTATGCATCAACACTTCCTTTCATGTTATATATGTATATTTATAATTTTAAAATTTGTATGTAATATACATTGGGAGATAATATATTGATATTGGTAGTTCTTCTTATATGATGAAATGCTAAATCTAGAAAATTAATTTGTGAATTTGCATCTATTTGTGAGATAATATATTAAGATTGGCAGTTCCTCTTATATGATGAAATGCTGATTTTAGAATATTAGTTTGTGAATTTGCATCCATTATTTTTGGATTCCTTAATGTTATGTTTTCCTTGTGAGGATTCAAATTAGTTTGATTGATATGATCTTTTAAATGGTGTAGTAGTCTTTTAGATTAATGTGATTTGTATTATCGTATAATATCTCTACTCTTATAAGATTTCAGGAAATATTTAGAACAAGTACCTTAAAAAATTTCATAGGCCCATACAAGATACCCACCAAAATATCGACCATCAATTTATAGAACCCTTGCAAGATATCCCAAGGAACGATAGGCAGTGAAAACCAGATAGATAGAAAAAAGAACATAACCATATGCTGCCTCACCTGTTTGAGGTAAGCCAAACGTGGTCCAATTCTCTTAGCAATGGTACATATCCATCCAAGTGCAACAACCTTCAAAGATTTGCAGTGGTAAAGAGAATCCCCATATTTTATTAGCCTAACATAGTCTTTGGCCACTTTGGCAATCAGATTGCGAGCAATATTGATTTTCCAGCAGGATTTTTTTTTTAAAAAGAAAGGTTTTCGTAGCATTATCTACCACTTGAGAAAAAGTTTCCATAGCTAAATTTCCTTGTGATAGTTAATATTTCTCTAAAGACTTACAATTTAGTAAGTCCTCGACTAAAGGGCTGATAAACTAAATAAAGTTTTTAAACATGTGAACAAATAAAACTCATACAATCAAAATCTGGAGCCAAATTGAATAGGATTAGCTATTTGTTAGTGGAAGGTCCTTGCTAGAACAGACACATTTGTCACTTCATTAAGATGACAATTGTGTACTAAGTTTCCTAACTGTATAATTCATTGTCATCTTTATTATCTGCTAAAGAAAATACATCTGAAGCATCAACGGAAGCACCAAGAAATTGAAATTCATAACCAAAGCCTCGAGATTGCTGTAGCATTTGTGCAAAGGCTTGATAATTTTGAATATCAGCATCACTGACACTTCTTTGGGCATATTTCATTGACTCCTCAAACTAAGAAGCCTTTATTTCAGCTACCTCATCACTATCATCCTCATCCATTGCCTCGGGGTTCTCACTTCTTTTTCTTTCACATTCAATATTATCTTGTAACAATGCAGAGGAAAGAGAACATGACAAATTGAAATAATAAGATACAAGTTTAGGAAAATTGAATAAAAAAATGTAAAATTCTAACAAACCAGTTCAAAAAAACCATTAAGAAATTCATAACCAAATCTAGTTTGCAAAAGCCACCACAATTGAAACTCACCTTCTCAATATTTTCTCGAATAACATACTTGCAAGCCTACTGAAAAATCTCTGTAATATCTCATCAATAAATATAATAGATGGGGAATTCTTCTTAGCCTCCTCAAAAGCCTTCCGGAGATTGCTTTCACTTTCTCTAGCCAACTTTGACATAATCTCAAGTCCATTGATACAGAAAAAGAAGGCACTGGTTTCATTTGCCACTGCCCTAGCAATTAAATTTTTCCTAGAACTAGGAGGCCCATAGAGAAGAATACCCTTTGGGGGCTTCACACCAATAGATTTGAAGATTTGTTGGCCTCTAAGAGGAAGCTATACCAATTCACGAATCACCAGTCAGAGCCTATCTCTCAAATAGTTCAAACAAAATGAAAAAACCCACAGTTTCACGCATGCAGAGCAGATGGATTGCTAGAGCCCAAAACAATCTAGAAAATAGAATGAGCAGGGACTTGCTGGCAATGAGTAGTGGAATGAGTGTGGACACCTGAAGATAAATATCTAGGCTAATCACTGATCAGGATGTCGTTGGTGATTAGTCTAGATATTTATCTTCAATTTTTTTTTAAACACTCTATGTTTCGTCAAAATTTTGACCCACATTCATCGAAATTCTAGTCTATAGTTGATCATTCTGTGTTGAAATGTGGCATTGTGGGTTTGGCATCCTGGTCAAAGCCGCTATATATTTTGACCAAATGTGTTTAAAATATGACCGTCATGAGTTTGGCATCCTAGTTAGAGTGACCAAAGTTTTTGACCAATATTAATTTATATTGGTCAAAAGATCAACCAATACACCAACACTTGCCAATGTTATTTTTGGCCAAGATTGCCCTTGTTTTCGACCAATATTGGCATTGATCCTTTGACAGTTTGAGAAATGGGTCGATATTTCAACATAGATAATAGTGATGAAATAGTTGGTCAACTATTTGACCGTGTTGGGTAGAAACTTTGACCAATAGTGCATCAAAAAATGGTGCAAAATGTACTAGTAGGAAGGCCTCCTTTTATACTAGACTAGGGCACAAACTTCTAGAGAGGCTGACATAGGAGAATTAAATTCCCATTTAAACCTTAACCCCTAGAAATGAACCTAAATTAAATATAATTTAAGAGTTTATCATTCTAAAATCTAAAATAGTCGACTCGGAAGTGGGAAAATAAACTTTCTGAAGCCTGACATCTGAAAACTTCTGGAACTTTAAATATGGACCCAGAGTTAGGG
>BSBK01015055.1:0-34128 GCA_027943335.1 Chamaecyparis obtusa | reverse complement strand
CTTGTCGAAAGCATAAATAGACATGTATTGGACTATACTTGTATTATAATTTGATATATATAAATTGTAATACTTTTATATTATGTTATGACTTATTATAATAGATTGATTAAAAAAACCATAATTGTTGTATTAGATTGATATTTTATAATGTGTAAATTTTAATGAATTTCAATGTATCTATAGATCATATTCATCATGTTGAGAAAATGACCTAAGATTCAAACACCTGAAGAGCACGAAATAGAGAAAGAGAAGAAAAGAGAAAGAATGACACAACTTCACGAACAACGACAATTGGAGCCCATACAAGAAGAATTACCTAATAGGAGAGAATTGGAAATGGAAACACAAAGGAAATGAATGAGAAAGTTTTGTGCAATAAGATAATTAAATTATGAAGTGGTGAGTATATCATCTATTGAATCACAAGTTTAAGGGATGCCATCATCCAATGTTGGAGGTGCACATGAATTATCTAGTGTTGAAGACATCGCACACTCTACACCTCAAAGTGTAGCCACACCATCGTATTATGTTGAAGGTACACCATTAGCTACATCCGAAGGAATAGACACATCATTGCATCATTGTGAAGGCACCTCATTTCCAACTTTCGAAGGTGTAGGAATCACACCATTGCATCATGTTGAAGAAACACCATATTCATCTCAAGTCGGTGAAGGTCCATCCTCCACATCTCAATTTGAAGGCACATCATCTTCGGTCGAAGGTACGCAATTCATCCCTAACATTTTTGACGTTCCCAATGTTGAGCCTACACAACAATTGAGAACACCTCCTAGAGTTTTGCATAGAAAGCCTAAATATTTGATTGATATTGACACTAATATTTTGAAAACAATGCCTAACAAGATTCCCAAGCACACTTGTCAAAGATATACTAACCGAATTTGGAGGATATTTTTTGAGAATTTGAATGTCACAGGAAGATGTCAATTGTTTGTTGAAATGATGAGAAATCTGAAATTTAGGCCTATCATGAAGATTCTTGGGTTAAGAACAGATGACACCTCCACTGAAAAAGCTATTATAAAGAATCTAATGGATGCATATGAGACTGTGGGTTCTACGTCATGCACAAAAGATAGTAATGTCACATGACATGTGATAACATCAACAATGGTAAGAAATCAAATGAAGAAGTCTCAACTCATTAGAAAGACAAGTAAATCATTGAAAATAAATAGAAGGTCTCTAATGAGAGCCATGGAAAGGCATCAAAGAGTGGAAGATTCAAATAGCAATGAACTATGGGCTTTTTCCGGTAGATTACAATGGAAAGAAAAAGACATTGTTGAAGCTTTGAAATCCTTCATTGAAATTTTTTGGAAGAATAATACACGAGTATCTTCTAATCAAAGAGATGTTGTAAGAGGAGGATTGGTAGTCGATTGCGTGATCCACATCCAAAGCATTTTTTGGATTCAACCCAGACACAATTTTTTGCAAAATTTATAGATGCGTATCCTCAAATTAAAATTAGTCAAAGATTTTTTGAAATGGCTAAACCTTTTTATGTCAAGATAAATCACACATGCACAACTTGTTGTTGTAGAGTACATATTGAATTTTCTAACCATTATACTATCTATCGGCATATATGTGTACATTTGCATGCTAACAATGTCTTGCAGGAGTGTAACATAAAGGAGCCCACCTAGATCTTCAAGGGAATTGATAGCTACCATTTTATGTCATAGACCGGATGGACAACAATTTCACAAACTATCATGTTTGAATGGTACATGTGTACATTGCGGTGGTTTGCAAGATTTACCTGTTTGTCAGCATATGGAAAGTAGTCATGCAATTGGGAATGAAATAGTAGAATTTGGAAAATATAAGACCATTGCATATACTCTAAAAGATGGAAAAGAGGCAAAAAGATATGATTTAGTAATTAACAAGATTTCGGTGTATCAGTTCATGGATATATTTTGTGGGAAAATTGTGTATGAATATGTAATGCATACACATAGAGCACGATGGTTGGATACACAATTCAAGTTATGCAAGGACACTTTTTCGATTGATACAATTGTTTCAGTTGTGGACTTTGCTGAAAACTACACTTTGCAACCACAAAATGAGGTACAATCATAGTATTACAACTCTCAACAAGTTGCTATATTTGTTCATATAGCATACTTGCATGCACCTGATAGTATGGAGGAAAATAGGAAGATATTGAGGGAGTACCATTTTTATATGAGTGATGATCGCTCACATTCTACAGAGTTTGTACATGGTTGCTTTAGTTTGTTTTACGATGATTTGGCAAATTGGAGCATACCATATCGTCGACACATCATATGGTCAGATAATTGTACATCCCAATTCAAGAATTCTCATATGTTTTATTGGTTGAGCAGGATGCACAAGAACACTGATATTCAATATATGTGGAATTTCACTGAGGTGGGCCATGGAAAGGGAGCGCATGATGGTGCAGGAGCATGTATAAAAAGAGCTTTAGCACATGAAGAATTAAAGTATGAGGGGGGAGAAAACTTATCAAATGCAAGATGTATTGTCAATTGGTGTAATGCCACAATGGGCCTAGGTAAGAAAGGTGAGTCAATAGTTCATAGAATTTTTTGGTTGATTGATGAAACTAACATTGCACCATATGAGGATTGTTGTATAGTAACAGGATCAAGTGAGCTACACTCTTTTAGAAGTTGTAATGCAGGTTCATGGATGGTATACACATGACATATGGCATGCTTTTGTTCATCTTGTGCAGAGGAGAATTGGGATGAGTGTGACTCAAAGGAATGGGTTGATGAATGGTCTATAAGACCTTTGAGCCCACTTGACTCCTATCATCTGCCAATAGCATTGCAACTAGGGGACATGGCAACATCTATTGACTTTAACCATTTGTCAGATATAGTAAAACTAGGTAAATTGTCCATTTATATAGTTTGTCTAAACTATTTTGGATATTAATGTACTGAATATGTCTATATTGTTGCAGGTCATGTTTTTGCAGTTATTGCACCTAAATACAATGACTAAGGGACATATTATTATTTATGTCATTGTGTTGAGGCCAAAAAGAAATTAGATGTCGCAGTTGTAGACAGTGAAGGATTACAATACCCTATAGGAGTAGTTGTTGTAACAGGAACATGTCTTAGATGTTATGGTATGAAGAACTCTAAGTTGTGGTTTTTCGAGGACTGGGAGACACATAGGAAGATTCTACATTATTCAAACCTTGTTGTTGCTTTGAATGTTACGTTGATCAGATATGGAGGTAGGCCAGTGAAAAGAACTCTTTGGAAGGTTCCCGAGTCAGAGCATGAGGCAATACTTAACACACTAAAGGTTAAGGCAAATCTAGCTGGTTTCAATGGACTAAATTAGGCTGGACTAAAATGTTGTAAAATGTGTTCAACTGTACTATTTGTTTCTCTCACAAAGTTAGCTTCTATGGTACATAGTATGTATAGAGGGAAGTTTGTAATTGTAATGATAATGCAATGCTGCATATTTTTTGTGGTAATGCCAGAGGTTTTCTCCACTTAGCTCTTTCCTACCAGTGCCTTTATTGAGCTGAGTTGTAAATATGTTTCATAATATTAATAAAAAAAGAAACATGTTTACAATAATTTCTTAGCATTTTTATGGTGTTTTATCCAATGCAAAACTATGTAATTTTTATGTGACTAATGATGGGATAGAAATAAGATTTTTTTCTTAGATCAAATCTCCTCAAAACATGTTAGATCAAATATAAAACTTGGTCAAATCTCCTCAAAACATGTTAGATCAGATTTCCTCTTGTTTCCACTATGGATTTATGAGATCCATGCATAGTATGACCTTCTAACCCTAGGGATGGATGCAATAAAATGTATATTGACAACATAACATGAAATAAGGAAGGTACAATGAGTTTTTTTGCAAGAAAGTGGAGGAGAGCTGCCCTATGAATGCTTTGGGTGCACTTGGAAGGTGCGAACCATGACATAGACAGGGATTTGGCTTAAGAAGACAATGACCTAAGGATGTTCAGAAACTCCTTAAATGGTGTAACACAACCAAAACAAGGGTTTCCTACTCCAAAAAAATCCTTTAGAAATTTTACAAACTCAATCAAACTTTGGTGCCTTTTGGGCTTTAGGGACACTAGGCCTAAATCTAGCCTTTAACTAGAATTCTTCACCAGTGGACTTCTTGACCACTCCCAAGCATTTAGATGGTCCTCATATGACCTAAGGATGCTAAACCAACTCTTGGTTTGGTCCCTTTACAACCATACCATAGAAAACTAGACCTGCACCCACTTTTCCTTATAGCCCTCTCAACATAGATTTTCTATTCTAACTTTTTCACAACTGAGTATCTTGACACAAACAGGGCATTTTTAGACACCCATTTGGAAGTTATGTAAGATCCCAAAGCCTTGTCTTCCAACTCCAATCCAGCACCACCTAACTCACACCTTGTACACAGACCTAATTGGCCTAATTAGGCTTGGTTTACAAAGGAAGTGTGAGGTATAGGGTTCTTGGAACTAGTAGCTCAAGTAGTGACAAAATCTCTTTAGTGCACATGTACACTGACAACAAAAATTTAGATAAAGAAGTAACAAGTGTTGTGGAATTATCCACAGAGCAATGTGACATGAAGCCTCAAATTGGTTCATTAGCAGGCAAAGAATTTGGTCATGCACTTCATTCTAGCACCACAAATATTTCTATTAGAAATGACTATCTGTCAATGGCCTTGCATTTATGGGACTCGGGCATTATCATTGAAAGGTAAGTTCGTTGCCACCATTGGTAAGGTAGTCTCACTCCTCATTTTACAACAAAGGGTAGCCATCTATGGTCCAAGGTTTTAATTCAACTAACAAGTGGAGAGCTTCTCAAGGTACTGATCTATTTCATAGAGAAGTTCCTGCTTCATCTCAAGGTTCTTGTTTAGGTGACCAACTCCTTCGAGGTCCACAAATAGACCCATTAATTGGTAAAAGGGTAGATGCAATTTTGGAAAGAGTATCCCAATTGAAGAGTAATGGAAATTTTAGTGAGCATGAAGTTATTGTAGATACAATGGGTGTATCTCCTCCACTGAAAAATATAACTACTTCCAGAGACTTGAGTTTAAATGGAGACTGTCTGTTCCCAAACATGCCCCAGTTGAGCAGATGAACCAGATGTTGCTTGAGTAAAGAAGATAGTGGTTTATTAAAGCATTTGCATTATCCCACTTGCTATCAGTTACTACTTTTTGAGTAGCTTGCTAGCTACTTCTGTGTAGGATTTCTATAATATATAATGTCCTCATGCAAGTACATGCCATGCATAGTCATTCCAACCCCGCCGACGACTCTGTGCTGAAGTGTCCCTCAAGGTCCCTTAAGCATGAAATCGGCAATCTTTTTTGGGTCATATCTCGGAGCTCATGTGAGGTACCATGGATCCATCAACTGATACGAGACCATATTGCCAAGGCCTACAAAAGCCTATCTCAATTTTTGGAGATTCAATTTTGTTTAAATTCGGCAACACATTCTCGGTCGGTGTAAGAACTCAAAGTGTTCCTCAGTTGAAATGACCAACATTGCGTATCTTTCCAACCATCGGTCATAGCCTCAAACCGTCAGTTCCAATAGCTTTGAATGTCCTAGTAAACACTAGTGGCAACCTCGTTCGACACCCATAGTCATTGGATCCCCGCCGATGACTCTGTGTTGAAGTGTCCCTCAAGGTCCCTTAAGCATGAAATTGGTGATCTTTGCGGGGTCATATCTTGGAGCTCAATCGACGTAGAATCAATTCATCAAGTGCTACAAGAACATGTTGTCGAGGCCTACAAAAGCCTATCTCAGTTTTTAGAGATTCAACTTATTTTAAATTCGGCAACACATTCTCGATCAGTGTCATAACTCAAAGTGTTCCTCAGCTGAAATAGTGAACGTTGCGTATCTTTCAAACCATCGGTTGTAGCATCAAACCATCACTTCCAATAGCTCCGAATGACTAGGTAAATGCTAGTGACAACCTTGTTCACCACACATAGTCATTTGAACCCCACCGATGACTCCGTGCTGAAGTGTCCCTCAAGGTCCTTTAAGCATGAAATCAATGATATTTGCAGGGTCATATCTCAGAGCTCGTGCAACATAGAATCAATTTGTTAGGTGCTATAGGACCGTGTTGCCAGGGCCTACAAAAGCCTATCTCAATTTTTAGAGATTCAACTTATTTCAAATTTGGTGACACATTCTCGGTTGGTGTCAGAACTCAAAGTGTTCCTCAGCTGAAACAGTCAACGTTGCGTATCTTTCCAACCGTTGGTCGTAGCATTGAACCGTCAGTTCCAACAGCTCCAAATGGCCAGGTAAACACTAGTGGCAACCTTGTTCACCATGCATAGTCATTCAAACCCCACCAACGACTCCATGCTGAAGTGTCCCTCAAGGTCCCTTAAGCATGAAATCAGTGATCTTTGCGGGGTCATATCTTGGAGCTCGTGCAACATAGAATCTATTTGTTAGGTGCTACAAGACCACGTTGCTGGGGCCTACAAAAGCCTATCTCAGTTTTCAAAGATTCAACTTATTTTAAATTCGGAAACACATTCTCGGTCAGTGTCAGAACTCAAAGTGTTCCTCAGCTGAAATGGTCAATGTTGCGTATCTTTCCAACCGTCGATCGTAGCATCAAACAATTAGTTCCAACAGCTCTGAATGGCTAGGTAAACACTAGTGGAAACCTGATTCGGCACCCACAATGATTCAATCCCCGCCGACGACTCCGTGAAACCTCATTCGGTCCCTTAAGAATGAAATCGATGATCTTTGTGGGGTCATATCTCGGAGCTCAATCAATGTAGAATCGATTCATCAGGTGCTACAAGAATGTGTTGCCGGGGCCTACAAAAGCTTGTCTCAGTTTTTAAAGATTCAACTTATTTTAAATTTGAAAACACATTGTCGGTCAGTGTCAAAACTCAAAGTGTTCCTCAGCTGAAACGGTCAACGTTGCGTATCTTTCCAACCATCGGTCGTAGCATCAAACCGTTAGTTCCAATAGCTCCAAATGGCCGGGTAAACACTAGTGGCAACCTCGTTTGGTACCCATAGTCATTCGAACCCTGCCAACAACTCCATGCTGAAGTGTCCCTCAAGGTCCCTTAAGCATGAAATCGGCGACGTTTGTGGGGTCATATCTCAGAGCTTGTGCAATGTAGAATCAATTCATTAGGTGCTATGGGACCATGTTGCTGAGTCCTACAAAAGCATATCTCATTTTTCAGAGATTCAACTTATTTTAAATTTGGCAGCACATTCTCGGTCCATGTCAGAACTCAAAGTGTTCCTCAGCTGAAATGGTCAACGTTGCGTATCTTTTCAACCATCGGTCGTAGCATTGAACGGTCAGTTCCAATAGGTCCAAATGGCTGGGTAAACGCTAGTAGCAACCTTTTTCACCATGCACAATCATTGGAACCCCGCTGACGACTCCGTGCTGAAGTGTCCCTCAAGGTCCCTTAAGCATGAAATCAGCGATCTTTGTAGGGGAATATCTCAGAGCTCGTGCAATGTAGAATTGATTTGTGAGGTGCTACGAGACTATGTTGCTAGGGCCTACAAAATCCTCTCTCAGTTTTTAGAGATTCACTTATTTTAAATTCGGCAACACATTCTCGGTCGGTGTTAGAACTCAAAGTGTTCCTCAGCTGAAATGGTTAATGTTGCGTATCTTTCAAAACATCGATCATAGCATCAAACCATCAATTCCAATAGCTTTGAATGGCTGGGTAAATGCTAGTGGCAACCTCATTCACCACACACAGTCGTTTGAAGCCCACCGACGACTCCGTGCTGAAGTGTCCCTCAAGGTCCCTTAAGCATGAGATCGGCGATCTTTGCAGGGTCATATCTTGAAGCTCATGTGACATAGAATTGATTTGTTAGGTGCTATAGGACCATGTTTGAAAATGCCCTAATTTTATCAAGATACTTAGTGGTTCAAAAGTTAGAGTAGAAAACCTCTATTAGGAAGGCTACAAGGAAAAGTGGGTGTAGGTCTAGTTCACTATGGTACGGTCTTGATGGGAATGAACCAGTTGTTATTTCAGAGGCCTTAGGTCAAATGAGGACCATTTACATGGTTGGGAGTGGTTAGGAAGTCCACTGGTGAAGAGTTTCATCAATAAGTCACATTTAGGCCTAGTTTCCCTAAAGCCAAAAAAGACAATGAACTTTGATTAAGTGTCTAACTTTGCAAAGGGAGTTTATTGGGATAGAAACTCACTTAATTGATTGTGTTACACCATCCTAAGAGATTATGAATACCCTTAAGTCATTACAGGTGATTGGTGAATTGTGGGAGTCAAGTGAAGGGCCCACTACTTTCCGGCTGTCACCTCTGCATTAAATTAGGTTTGTGTCCAAGGTGAGTGTTAGGTGGTGCTGGAGTGGATCTAGAAAACAACGCTTTGGAATCTTAAATAACTTCCAAATGGGTGTCTAAAAATATCCTGATTGTGTCAAGATACCGAGTTGTGAAGAAATTAGAGTGGAAAATTAAGGTTGAGAAGGCTATAAGGAAATTGGCATGCAGGTCTAGTTTGCTATGGTATGGTTGTAAAGGGATCAAACTAAGAGTTTTTTTAGAGTCCTTAGGTCATATGAGGACCATCTACATTCTTGGGAGTGGTCAAGAAGTCCACTGGTGAAGAGTTCTAACTAAAGGCTAGGTTTAGGTTTAGTTCTAACATTAGTTAATATAATAAATGTGTATAGATATTGTGAGTCCAAGATATATTGAAATAGGAAAACTTCCTCTATCCTTTTTAAGAAACAAGAATAGATGTACACTCAAAAAGAGTGTTGTTTATTTACTGATTAATTAGTTTCATAGAATTAACTTTGATTTTATATTGTATATTAAACATACAAATTTGTTTTAAAAGATGATCACATAAATACTACTAAACTAGAATAAGCTTAATTAAGTATAGTGTAGATAACTAAATTTTTATCCAGTGAAACAATATATTACTAACAGTTAAGAATAACTATTTGAATAGTCTCATAAACACAAAACCAGTAGGTTCACTCACATATTATTTTCTGCCAATTTGGAACAACACAAAATTTGTTGGAAGAATATCCATTTAGTAGATTATTTACATTCATTTACACAGGATTTGCAGGAATATAAAATCAAACTTATTCCTCAACATATAAATTGTAGGGAATTTAAAATCAACTAACAAAACTTGTTTTTTTGTTTAACAATGGATACTTAAACATACTAAATTTCATCCTTCTTGCAACATAGACTTTGCAGGATTTTAAGACAAAAATAAACTAAATCATTTTCATACTTTAACAAACTCATGTAACAGCAGGAAGTTCCCCTACAGTTGCAGGATGATTTAGCTTGTAACGTAGCAATTAAATTTACTAGGAATTAATTTAAGATAGATCAAAAATTAATTCAAGATACTTCTAGTAATTAAGCTTTTCATCCAAGAAATTAAAATGAAACCTTTAATTACAACTTCCCTTTTTTTTTTACATTTACAATGTCATGTAATACAATATAAGAAGAACAAAAGAAAATAATTTAGGCTCTCACACCTATTGCAATTCCTTTAAATTTCTAATCTTTAACTTTAAAACTTCAACTTGAACTTCAACTTTCACCATGCAAGCAAAACCTGCAACACAAAACAATTCCACATGACCATGGAGGCTCAGCTCCCAACCTAGGCCATTTCATGGCCACCCTTGAGCTAGGGGAAACAAGAATTGGATGGATTAGAAACAAACAACACATACATAAACATACCAGCCACAAATTGATACAAGAACAAACACAATTGAATCCCTTCCCAAGCTTGCACAAAGGATTTAAAATTGGATCCATAATTGGATGAAGAAGGAAACTTCTCATATGGATACACCTTACTCATACTCAAACAAGAATCTCATATATATTTCTTACATGCCTTCAGAAGGCTCCTTCCAACTTACAACTCAGGACCAAGAGCTTCAACTCATCACTTTTAGCCCCCAAACAAAAAAGACATAAGTAGGCCCTCAAGGATGCCCATACATCCAAGCTCTCAAACATATAGAATTCCCAACTAGGCCCTTCACCCCAAGACCTCCTCAAATCCTCCCAAGGATGAGGAGTAATCTTTCACACCCTTAAACATATAGCAAAAACCAAAATGGAAACAACAAGAATAAAGTCAAAAAGAACAATGATACTACACATTACAAGATTCACACAAGTATCAATCTTCTCAATTAAATTAAACAACATAAACTTGATAGAACCACTAGGATTCTCCTAAGAAATGGAAATGGAGGTTTGTAGTAGAGCTTTCCCTTGATTCCTAGCTTGCTTCCTTTCTCCAAAAACCACTAGCAAATCTCTCAAGTCCTCCTCTCACTACCTCCACACACTAGAATAGACAAGCTCCCCTTAATTACCAAGCCTTTATCTCCTACAGACTCAAAACATTCCACTCTCATTCCCTCTTCCCAAAGAAAGTTAGGTTTCTAGGTTCTAGATAACATGACACTTGCCCTTGCTAAGGAAATAGGATGTAATTCAACACATGGGAAGGTGAGGCAACTTAGAGAACATTACCATTCTCATCATTACCTTAGATGGCCCATTTAGAGGGACAAAATGGAGGCCTAGGGAAGTGGAAATGGTAGAAATGGGCCCCCTAACCCATGTACTAGACTTGGAGCACTAAAAACCAACCTTAACTAAACCCTGGATCTCCACATAACCCCTCAAAAACCCTAGTTAAGCTTGCATCCGAAAATAGAATAATGATAACATAAATCTTGGCTCCCTAACCCACCAACCTAGCCTAGGGATACACAAGACCAATCTAAGGAAAGGGTGGGGTCCACATTCCACTCAAGAATGTCATCTCATCATAGTAGTGTCAAGTGACACCTCATAGAAGTACACATCACATAACACATTTGACATGATTAGTGGAAAAATTACATTTACATTTTCACAAAATGAAATTTACTTCTAATAATACATTTACAAACATTAACAACCACACACACACATGTATCACATTTACAAATAAAATCATGTTACAACAAGGTCATTCTCTCCTTAGAGCCGAACTTGGTTTCAAATTGATTGCACTTAGATCCATCCTTGTTTCCCATAATTTACAACCGTGGCCATATTCCTACACACTCGATTCTGATGTTAGTACCTCATAAACTATTTGCATTAATTTTTCCATCCAAGATACTTCTAGTAAAATTAATTCAAGATACTTCTAGTAATTAAGCTTTTCATCCAAGAAATTAAATGAAACCTTTAATTACAACTTCCCTTTTTTTTTACATTTACAATGTCATGTAATACAATATAAGAAGAAAAAAAGAAAATCATTTAGGCTCTCACGCCTATTGCAATTTCTTTAAATTTCTAATCTTTAACTTTAAAACTTCAACTTCAACTTCAACTTTCACCATGCAAGAAAAACCTGCAACACAAAATAATTTCACATGACCATGTAGGCTCACCTCCCAGCCTAGGCCATTTCATGGCCACCCCTGAGCTAGGGGAAACAAGAATTGGATGAGTTAAAAACAAACAACACATACATAAACATACCAGCCACAAATTGATACAAGAACAAGCACAATTGAATCCCTTCCCAAACTTGCACAAAGGATTCAAAATTGGATCCATAATTGGGTGAAGGTGGAAACTTATCATATGGATACACCTTACTCATACTCAAACAAGAATCTCATATATATTTCTTATATGCCTTCAGAAGGCTCATTCCAACTTACAACTCAGCACCAAGAGCTTCAACTCATCCCTTATGGTCCCCAGACAAAAAAGACATAAGTAGGCCCTCAAGGATGCCCACACATCCAAGCTCTCAAACATATAGAGTTCCCAACTAGGCCCTTCACCCCAAGACCTCCGCAAATCCCCCCAAGGATGAGGAGTAATCTTGCACACCCTTAAACATATAGCAAAAACCAAAATGGAAAGCACAAGAATAAAGTCATAAAAAGCATAATGATACTACACATTACAAGGTTCACACATAAGATGCAATAAGTTACAAGATTCACACAAGTATCAATTTTATCAGTGCAATTAAACAACATAAACTTGATATAACCACCAAGCTTTCTCCTAAGAAATGGAAATGAAGGTTTGTAGTAGAGCTTTCCCTTGATTCCTAGCTTGCTTCCTTTCTTAAAAAACCACTAGAAAATCTCTCAAGTCCTCCTCTCACTAACTCCACACACTAGAATAGACAAGCTCCCCCTAATTATCAAGCCTTTGTCTCCTAAAGACTCCCAAAACATTCCTCTCTCATTCCCTCTTCCCAAAGCAAATTAATTTTCTAGGTTCTAGATAACATGACACTTGCCTTTGCTAAGGAAATGAGATGTAATTCAACACATGGGAAGGTGAGGCAACTTAGAGAACATTACCATTTTTGTCGTTACCTTAGATGGCCCATTTAGAGAGACAAAATGGAGGCCTAGGGAAGTGGAAATGGTAGAAATGGGCCCCCTAACCCATGTACTAGACTTGGGGCACTAAAAACAATCTTAACTACACCATGGGTCTCCACATAACCCCTCAAAAATCTTAGTTAAGCTTGGATCCGAAAATAGAATAATGATAACATAAACTTTGGCTCCCTAAACCACCAACCTAGCCTAGGGATACACAAGACCAATCTAAGGAAAGGGTGGGGTCCACATTCCACTCAAGAATGCCATCTCATCATAGTAGTGTCAAGCGACACCTCATAAAAGTACACATCACATAACATACTTGGCATGCTTAGTGGAAAAATTACATTTACATTTTTACAAAATGAAATTTACTTCTAATAATGCATTTACAAACATTAAAAACCCCACACACATGTATCACATTTACGAAGAAAATCATGTTACAACGAGGTCATTCTCTTCTTAGAGCCGACCTTGGTTTTAAACTAATTGCATTTAGATGCATCCTTGTTTCCCCTAATTTACAACTATGGCCATATCCCTGTATACTTGATTCCGATGTTAGTACCTCATAAACTATTTGCATTAATAATCATATTGAAAGTGAAATAATAACATCTAAACTTGATAAATATAAATAAACTACATTTCATGAATCATAACATAATCCAACTTATACCCTAAGCTAATCATTGAATCATTACACTATCAACATCTACTATTCTTTAAGACAACATAGCAAATGCATAATTTAGAGTTCATATAACATAAGGTAAGCAAGAAACTAATTACGAGAAAATAAAGAATACAACTAACATCATCATCATATAAATCAATAACAATCATCTCATAAGGTCTAATGATAGCAAGTCATAATCCAAAATAGGTCAAATGTCTCTAATCAATGTATCATCCAGATGAATCAAACGTCAAAAAAACTATCGACCTAAGATGGGTCAGGGTAGGAGCTCACATCCTCCCCCCTAGGCATGAACTTCCTCCTAGAGTTCATTAAAAACATGGGGAATTGATCTCTCATCTGTGCTATGTCCTTCCATGATGCTATGACCTCATCATAGAAATCCCACTAGACCCTAACCTAGTCTAGCTCTCGACCTCAAAGGGACAGGGTCTTGAGAGCTACTATACATATTGGCTCCAAAGACTCATCATAAATATACTTCCTCAAAATAGATACATGAAAGACATCATGGATGTGTGACAGGCTATGTGGTAAAGAAAAATGGTATGCTACTAGGCCTATCCTCTCCAAAATATCAAAAAGTCTGACAAAGCAAGGGGCCAGCTTATAACCCTTTCCAAAATAGATTGGGCTCTTATGTAGCTGTACTCTCAAAAAGACTATATCCCCAATCAAATACTCTCTGTTAATCCTCCCAGCATCTACATACTTCTTCTATCGATCCTAGGCCTCTCTAAGATGCTTCCTGATCAGATCTACCTACTTCTCCATCTATCAGACCAACTCTAGACCAATAGAAAATATATCCTCAATCCTATCCCAGCTCAATGGTGTCTTGCAGGGTCCACCATGCAAGGCCTAATATGGAGGCATACCTAATGATGAATGATGCCCATTATTATAGGTAAACTCAACTAAATGTAGGTACTCCCACCTAACCTAATGATCCATCACATACATGGGTAGCATGTCCTCTAATACCCAATTAACCCTCTCAGTCTATCCATCTATCTCTCGATGATATGCTGTGCTAAAATTAAGCCTGGTGCCCAAAGCGGCCTAAAGCTCTCTACAAAAAGATGAAGTAAAGAGAGAATCCCTATCTAATATGATTGTGCATGGAATGCCATGAAGTTTGACAACATCTCTCAAAAATATATGTGCCACTAAAGGTGTTGTGAAAGTAGTACGTATGGGTGAGAAGTGGGCTACCTTAGTCAACCTATCCACTATCACCATAATGGCATCATGGCGATGAGATGACATAGGAAGACCAACTATAAAATCCATGGATATAATGTCCTGCTTCCACTCAGGTATCTCATGTGGCTGAAGAAGTCCACCTAGATGATGGTGCTCTACATTAACCCATTGAAACTCCAAGCATATAGCTACTTAGTAATGTGTGTCCTCATACCCAGCCAATGATAAAGCTATCTCAAATCTGTATGTAACTTCTTGACTCTGGGGTGCACTGCATAAGGTGCTCTATGAGCCTCAAGGATGATGAAATCATGCAACCCACTAGAAGAAGGTACATAAATACATCCTCTATGGTGAAGAAGGCCATCAGACTCTAGGGTATAATCTATGAACTTCCCCTCCAGGGGTCTCTAAGCCTAAACCATCTATTTAACCTCTGAATAGAAGGCATCCCCTTGTAAGTACCGTAGTATGCGCCCTCTCAAATTTGTGCTAGTAGTCATAGATGAGAGCTCATGATGCCTCCTAATCAAGGCATCTACTACCACATTCTCCTTACCCTTGATGTAGTGAATGTCAAAATCATACTCACATAAAAACTCCATCCATCTCCTCTATATAGCATTCAGATTCAGCTGAGTGAATATGTATTGAAGACTTTGATGATCTGAGTGAAGCTCAAATCTGTGGCCTAATAAGAAATGTCTCCATCTCATCAAAGCATGCACTACTACTAGTAGGTCAAGGTCATGGGTAGGATAGTTAAGCTCATGAGTCTTGACCTTCTTGGACTCATAGGCAATAGCCTGACCATCTTGCATCAGTACTGCACCAATCCTATCTAAAGATGCATCCGTGTATACCACAAAATCTATTGAAGGATCAAATATTGGTAGTATAGGTGCACTGGTAAGTGCTCTCTTGAGCTCCTAAAAATCTCTCTCACACCTCTCTATCCACTTGAACTTCTTCCCCTTCCTCTGAAGGGAAGTGATGAGATGGGCCAGTCTAGAGAATCCCTCGACAAATAATCTATAATAGCATGTAAGGCCCATAAAGCTCCTAACCTCTGTCACACTGGTAGGTGTTGGCCAATCCATAATCACCCTAATCTTAGATGGGTCAACTAAGATCCCATCTCCTGATATCACATGGCCTAAATAGTGAACCTCTATCTTGAAGAATGCACACTTCAACAAGCTATCATATAATTGATTATCTCTCAAGCACTGCAAGTCCTGTCTAAAATCCTCCTCATGCTTATGTTCATCTCAGGAATATATCAATATGTCATCCAAGAATATCACCATAAATCTATCTAGAAATGAATGAAATACTCCATTCATGAGGCTCATGAATACAACTAGAGCATTCGTGAGTCCAAAAGGTACCACAGTGAACACATAATGTCCATATCCTATGCAAAAAAGCAATCTTCTGGATGTCACTATCCACGATCCTTAGCTGATGATACCCCAACTTAAAGTCTATCTTCAAGAACACTTGGGATCCCTGAAGCTAATCAAATAAGTCATCAATCATAGGAAGGGGATATCGATTCTTGATGGTCACCTTGTTCAGCTGATGATAATCCATGCACAACCTAAGAGATTTGTCCTTCTTCTTAATGAAGATGATGGGTGCACCCCATGGAGATATGCTAGGACAATTGTGCCATTTCTCCAAGAGCTCCTCTAACTATATCTTGAGCTTGCTAAGCTCGTGTTTCATCATCCTATAGGGTTCTCTAGAAATAGGCTCTACTCTTGGCACAAGATCTATATGAAAGTCCACTACTCTAGGTGGTGGCATACCAGGTAACTGTGAAGGAAATACATCTATATAGAATAAGGTGGTCATCAAGAGAAGTCTCCTTCTCTACCTTCTCCTCTCTATCGCTAATAGTGATAGAAAATAATTGGCATCCCTTCTGCATGCACCACTTAAGCTGCATAGCAGAAATCATACAAAGGGATACAAGTCTCTAAACTCCTACAATAATTGAGGTCACCCCATCATCATCTAAACACTCCACTATCTTCTATCTGCTATCCATCTTGGCTCTGTGGGAGTAGAGATAATCCATGTCAAGAATGACATCATGATGCAGGAGCATCCTGGGTGTAAGGGCAATCTTGCATCACCCAAAAAAAATATTTCTTTTTTTTGTATTCAATAAGGGCTATCTTGTGCAGAGTTACTATTTATGGAAACTTTCTATTTTTAGTAAGTTAGTCTTACGATCTCAGAATGTCTGATTTTACATATGGAGGTTCATCTCAGTCATATCAGCCTGCCAGTAAAGTTTCATGGCTAGATCAGGTCTAGTTTTGAAGATATTGAAGATTTTCGGTATTGGCAGCAGGGTACAGAAAATTTGAACTCAGTTTTGAAGGCTTTAGAGGCCCCAAATGAGGTCAAAAAATTGGGTGACGGGTGCTTTACGTGGGTCAAGCTTGTAGAGTGCTTTGTGGTGTTTCTGAAATGGGGTTATAATAGTCAATCGGGTCAACTGGTGATGACTTATGGTCTCCGAAACTCGGGCCACCTGAAATGGTAGAAAATAATTTTCCTTCAAAATTTCTGTTCGGGTTTCAAAAGTTATTTTGAGCTGACTTTGATGTAATAAATTGAAAAATAAAATAATTCTAAGTTGGGTCAGCCCTTAGGGCTAAATTTCTAGAACCTTCTTGGGCAGTGGAAATTGCCTATATAAAGAAGGCCTGTAGTGTTCTCTAGGGCAGTTCAGGGTAGTAGATCTGGGTATTGATTCGAGGCTTTGTCCTACAGAATATTGTAAGGGAATGCCCATGTGGCTTTGCATATTGTAATTCTGAAAGTTTGTAATTCCACATTTGTGGAGATAATAAGAAGCCAATTTTCTATTCTTGCATATTGTTGTTGTTATTTCTTTATTTCTGTTATGTGTTTTTGGTATTAAGGGGAGCACCCTTCATCAAGTGGTATCAGAGTAGAAGTTCTTGAGTGTGTAAATAGATCATCGACTGTGAGGCAGTTTGCACCAGGACCATGGTTAGGGTTTCAGTGCGCATCACAAAAATGCCTCCATGAAGAGAACATGGCGGAAGAGCTGGTGCTATGACACCTGAGGTTAGAGAGCTACAGAGACAAGTGCAAGCATTGCAAGAAGAGATTCACAGAGGAATGAATCTTAATATCAGAGGCGAAAGAAAGGATGAAGCCGAAGAAGAATATCAAGAAGGAGAAGCCGAAATTGTGAGCCAGGAGGAAGAAAGACATTTTGGGCCATTTTCAAGATTGGGAAAAGACCTAAGATTGAGGTTCCTACATTTTCTAGAAATCTTAACCCAGAGGAATTGATTGACTGGATCAATGAATGTGAGGAATATTTTGAGTATGAAGATGTTGAGGATCCTGATAGGGTCAAATTTGTGAAGGCCAGACTGAAAGGTCATGAGAAGATCTAGTGGCAAGAGATCCAATTGGAGAAAAATAGAAGAGGGAAAGATAAAATCACAAGATGGGATCGGATGGTGGATAAATTGAAGCGACAGTTCATTCTTGTTGATTATGAGCTTGACCTACTAAAGAAAATGCAAAGTTTGAAGCAAGTAGGAAGATCTATTCAGGAGTATACAGAGGAGTTCTATCGACTCCTCATCAGAATAGGCCATGCAGAAGCTGATAAGGAGAAAGTTGCCTGATACCTTAATGGGTTAAGGCCAAGTATTCAGGAGGAGTTGAATCTGGTTTGAATGAACAGTATTGAGGAGGCATACCAGTTTGCCCTAAAAGTAGAGGAAAAGATGAACAAGAAGTTTGAGAGCAGACAAAATGGAAGAGGTCATGGTGGAAGATCTGGTGGATGGTCATATGGTGGCCGAAATGAAGATCCAAAAAAGAAGGATGAGGCCAGTAGCAACCAGAATCAAAGAGGAAACAATTCCAATCATTTCCAAGATCAAAATAATAGAGATCAGAGAGGAAGAGGAAGAGGACAAGTTTCAGAAAGAGGAGGCTTTCGTGGAACATGTTTTCACTATGGAGAAGAAGGTCATAGCGCATTTGAATGTCCTCAATGCCAAGGAAGGATAGATAGGAGGAATGAAGGCCAAGCTAGAGTTGCACATGTAGATGAAGATGCCAGATCATTAAATTTTGAAGATGCTGAAAGAGGAGAAATGCTAATTAACAGAAGAGTCCTACTGAGTGGTGAGAATGAACCTAAACAAAGGAGGAGCCTGTTTCGCACTAGATGCAAGTGTGAGGGTAAATGTTGTGATGTGATTATCGATAGTGGAAGTACTGACAATTTGGTGTCAGAAGAGATGGTGACAAAGTTGAAGCTCAAGAGATAGAAACACCCACATCCATATCAGATTGCCTGGGTGTAGGATGACCACAAGGTCATGGTCAGTGAACAGTGCCTAGTAAAGTTCAAGATCGGCGGGTACCAAGATGAGGTACTATGTGATATCATCTCTATGGATGCATGTCATATGTTGTTGGGTAGACCTTGGTAGTTTGACAGATGTACTGTACACGATGGTCGTGTGAATACCTATTCCGTGACAAAGGATGAAGTGCGACATAAGCTAAAGCCATTGAAGGAGACTGAAGAAAAGGTATGTGGTAATGCAAGAATAAAATTTGTTGATGGAAGAAAATTCCTAGATGGTATGAGGCATGAGAATGTGTGTTTTGCTTTAATTCCAAAAGCTAGTAAAGAAGAAGTAGAGGATGTACTTGTAGAGGTTGCAGATTTGTTGAATGAGTTTTAGGATATTGTATCTGATAATGTACCAGACAAGTACATGAGTTGTTGTAGAAAGGATTGATTCATAAGAGTCTAAGTCCCTATGCTATACCAGCGGTATTAGCACCAAAGAAGAACGGAGAGTGGAGGATGTGTATAGATTCCAGAGCAATAAGCAAGATCACAATCAAGTATAGGTTTCCATTGCCACGAATGGATGATATTATGGATTGTTTAAGTGGAGCTATGTATTTCTCAAAGATAGATCTGAAGAGTGGATATCACCAGATTCAGATCAGAGAAGGAGATGAATGGAAGACTACCTTCAAGACAAAGAAAAGACTATATGAGTGGTTAGTCATGCCTTTTGGGCTAACCAATGCACCAAGAACTTTCATGCGGCTCATGAACGAGGTTCTGAAAGAATTTCTGGGTAAGTTTGTCATTGTTTACCTAGATGATATTTTGATCTTTAACAAGACATTGGAGGAACATATGATGCATATTCGTATGGTGTTTGAGAAGCTAAGAGATGAGAAATTGTTGATTAATTTGAAGAAGTGCAATTTTGTGAAGAAAGAGTTAGTGTATTTGGGATTTGTAGTTTTAGCAGAAGGTCTAAAAATGGACCCAGAAAAGGTACAGGCTATCTTTGAATGGCCTACTCCAAGGAGTGCTACTAAGGTAAGATCTTTTCATGGTTTGGATAGTTTCTATAGAAAGTTTATCAGAAATTTTAGAAGAATTTGTGGACCCTTGACTGAGACAATGAGAAGGGATAGAAAAGAGTTTAAGTGGACTAATGGGGTAGAAAAGAGTTTTCAATTGTTGAAACAAAAAGTTATAGAACAACCTGTTTTAGCACTTCTAGATTTTAATAAGGTGTTTCAAGTAGATTGTGATGCTAGTGGTACTGCAATAGGAGGTGTTATGAGCCAAGAAGGTAAACCTGTTGCGTATTTCAGTGAGAAATTAAATGATGCCAAGAGAAAATATTCAGTCTATGATTAGAAATTTTATGCTATAGTTCAGGCATTAAAGAAGTGGAGACATTATTTGCTTCCTAAAGAGTTTGTTTTGTATACTGATCATCAAGCTTTGCAATATATGAATAGTCAATGAAAGTTGAATCAGATGCATTTGAAATGGGTTGAGTTTTTTTAGAGTTATACATTTGTTTTCAAACACAGGAGTGGAAAGTCTAATAGGGTTGTGGATGCTCTTAGCAGAAGGCAACTATTGCTGACAGAGATGTAGATTGAAGTGGTTGGGTTCAGGGAACTCAAGAATTTGTATCCAAAGGAAACTGATTTTGGTGGAGCTTGGAAAGCTTGTATAGAGCCTGTTACTCTAGACAGGACAAAATGGCTGGATTTTATCATCCAAGATGATATGCTATTTAGAGGGAGTCAGTTGTGCATTCCAAGAAGTTCTATGAGGGAGAATCTCATCAAAGAGAAGCATAGTGGAGGATTGGCTGGACATTTTGGTCGTGATAAAACCCTTGCTTTGGTTGGTGAGAATTATTATTGGCCACAATTGTAGCAAGAGGTGAAGAAGTTTGTACAGAGTTGTAGAGTATGTCAGATGGTGAAAGGAGTGAAGCAGAATACAGGGTTGTATCAGCCGTTACCTGTACCAGAGAAGCCTTGGGAGGATATCAGTATGGACTTTGTTCTTGGTTTACTGAAGACACAGCGGGGACATGATTCAATTTTTGTAGTAGTTGACAGATTTTCAAAGATGGAACATTTCATTCCCTGCAAGAAGACTAATGATGTTGTTCATATAGCAAAATTATTTTTCAGAGAAGTAGTGAGACTACATGGTTTGCCAAAGACCATAGTTTTAGATCGAGATACTAAGTTTGTTGGATATTTCTGGCAAACATTGTGGAAGAAGTTAAAGATAGATTTGAAGTTTAGTTCATCACATCATCGACAGACTGATGGACAGACAGAGGTGGTGAATAGAAGTTTGGGAAATTTGCTAAGATGTTTGAATGGAGATAAGCCAATAGGATGGGATTTGATTTTACCACAGGCAGAATTTGCATACAATAATTTTGTCAATAGGAGCACTGGTAAATCACCATTCCAGATTGTATATGGTAGTAGTCCAAGAAATGCATCTGAATTGAGAAAGATAGATAAAGGAGAAATAAGTAGTGCTGAAGCTGAGGATTTTGCAAAACATTTGAAGAACATCCATGAGGAGGTGAGGAAGCATATTACCAAGATGAATGCGCAGTACAAGGCTAAGGAAGATGAGAAAAGGAGGCATAAGGAATTTCAGGTTGGAGATGAAGTCATGGTTCATTTGTGGCAGGAGCGGTTTCTAGTTGGTACATATAACAAGCTGAAAATAAAGAATTTTGGACCATGCAAGATACTGAAGAAGCATGATTTAGGAAATGCATATGAGGTAGAATTGCCTAGTGAGCTGAATATTTCACCAGTGTTTAACATTTCAGATTTGACAAAGTATCATGAAGGAAGTGTTGAAGATGAGATCGCAGCGGCACAGTGGAGTATTCTAGCAACCAGTTTAGATATCAAGGAGATTGAAGACATACTAGACAGTCATGTTGGTAGAAGCACAAGGAACATGACATATGAAGAGTATTTGGCCAAATGGAAAGGATGACCTGTTGAAGATTCATCATGGCTACCAAAGGAGGAGGTTAACCGTCTTGGTTTTCCTCTGGACACTTGAGTCGTGACAGGGTCACTTCTCAAATTACCCTGGGTATCTGATGCAGGAGCATCTTGGGTGTAAGGGCAATCTTGCATCACCCAAAAAAAATATTTCTTTTTTTTGTATTCAATAAAGGCTATCTTGTGCAGAGTTACTATTTATGGAAACTTGCTATTTTTAGTAAGTTGGTCTTACAATCTTAGAATGTCTGATTTTACATATGGAGGTTCATCTTGTGTGCAATAAATGTGTCACACTTCTATGGATCATTACATGCAAGAAAACTCAAGAATGAGCCCTCACAAATTGATCCATAGCTCCCTAGGCATGGAGTGCAAGGGTTTTTAAGAATGCTCTCAGCTAGAGCTATTTAGCCAATAACCTTGCTAGTAAACCATGCAATGGGAGATTCAATGAAGACAAGGGCAAGAATGCCAATATCCTCAAGAATCAAGAATGAAAATGCAATGCAAGCTAGATTAAGAATGGAAATGCAAGCTAAACTATGGAAATGAAAGATGCAAGTATTACAAAGCCTCCTAGTTAAACTAGATGAATTAATCTAAAGCATAAAGGAAATCTAAGCTAAGAATGCCATGAAAATGAAGCTACTATGCAAGAAATGAAATCTAACTATGAATCAAGAAAGCCATGATGATGCAAGAATGAAGACAAGAAGATAGAGTGTTGATGAAGATCCAAGATGAATGCCAACAATGCTCCAAATCTTCAAACCCTAGATGCAAGAATGTCTCCAAAAGCTCCAAGATGACCTAGAAAACCTGCAGCATAATATTAGCATAAAAAGTGTGTGTGCAAATGAGGAAGAGAGCTCTCTTTTTATAGGGAATGAAAAAGGAATGGGCCATGGAGATTAAGAGGCAAAAGATTTAATCAACGGTGGAGCTTGAAAGAGGAGCAATCCATGTGCACAAGTATCCTCCAATAGGAAAATAGGAGTTGACTTTTGTGTCCATATGAGACAAAAAGTACTTTTCTCTTTTTATAAAATAAGAATAATGCTTTATTTGTGCAACTTAGGATAAGAGGAAAAGTGAGGGCTTTTTATTTCTTAAAAGGGGAGGAAATATTTCTTTTAATAAATAAAGACTTAGGATAAGATGGTTAGCCCATAGAAAATAATTGAATAAATGATAGAACTAGGATTTGATCAAGAATAAACAATTGATAATTTAGCAAAAGGGGCTAATAGTCTAGATGACCATTTTTAGGTGTATACATTTGCCCCTCTTTGACTAATGTGTGATCGATCTGGGAACACATGCAGTCAAAGAATAGATCAGCCAAGAAGGCAAGCAAACAACCAAGAAAGCAAGCAATAGCGATTTTGACAGATGTGAGATCGATTTGGGATCACATGCAGTCAAAGAATAAAATAGCCAAGAAGGCAAGCAAGTAGCCAAGAAGGCAAGAAGATAGTGATCTGACTCCAAAGAATGAAGTACAGAGAGATAGCAAATCCTGTATGGTCAGCCTGGTAGTGATAGTACTGAACACTTAGGAAAGAGATAGCTAATAAGATATGATGTGTCTGCCCCCTCGGGATCGAAAGCGAAATCCAGGTAGAGGGAAAGCAGAAGCAAGAGCAGCATGATCAAATCACTAGAAATCATAAGAGAAGAGAGAGAATGGAATAACCATCAAGCAGTGAAGATATGCCCCACACATGGGACCCGGGGCATGAACCAAGCGGTCCCTCAACCCGAAAACACCACGGAGGGGGAAGAATTTGAACTTGAGATTTGAAAGTGAATGAAAGACTAGAAGTTGAGAGAGATGGGGATGAAGAGGTTATGATGCCCCAGCGAAGATTAAAGGATCAGGCCTCAAAAGGTCAGCCAACTACATGAAAGAAGGAGAAAGATGAGCGCGGATTTTGGTTTGGATCCCGAAATGGAGAGAAAATGATGTGATATGAAAGACAAGAAGTGAAAGACATGATTAGGAAGACATGAAAGGCGAGCACAGTTGATTAACAAGTCTGTGAAAGATAAAGGAGAGCTCTCTCCATATGCAAGATGCAAAACTAAACTAACATGAACTTAAGAATGCAAGCTACATGAAAAGTGGTTTACTTGCAAGGTTACAAAGCCAATAGACATCTAATAATCATCATCAAGCGTTATTGGTAGCGTCGCAAGATCATACAGTACACACTAGCATAACTATGTGAATCTGAATATGATCTATATCAGATAGAAATGTGGGAATCCCACCTAGGCATCAAAGACATGTAGGTCAAGATGACTAGCACAGTGAGATTACCTAAGTTTAATATAGCAAGATTATACTCGCATCGAGACACAAGGAAAGTCAAGATGGCTAAAAGTATGCACTTGCACAAAAATAGTCAAGGATAATACCCTGTCAATCCACAGTGTCAAGTAAGACCAGCATAAATGCTCATGACAGTTAGGATCAACAAAATATACCCACAAGCAGAAAAAGCAATAAAACATGTTCTCATACCCTCAGTCTTCTAGCTATGCATCATTGAAAACTTCTCAGGGAGAGACCATTCAGCAAAGAAAGCATCATAGACAGCACACAAAGAAATAAAGTCAAACAAATCTCAGCAAGTCAAGTGCGTGTGTGTAGGTCATAGAGTCAAACTTTGAGTATTGCATTTGCAAATGAGAAATATCACATCATACTAGACTGCAGGTAGGACATCTGATAAGTGTTGAGAAACACTCGACGCAAGGGTAGTGTTGAAAAACACCATTGGGGTGGTGTTGAAAAACACCATTGGAACGAAGTTGCCCAAGAAACCCAGACGCACAAAGAGACCCAAGATAAGCTTAAAGCAACATATGCCCCCTAGACTAAGACAAGAATCAATTCCAGGCTAGGAGAGGCAAAGCGAGAAGTGGAGCGAAAGAGCGCCATGCAAGACTGATAGACATAGGTGCAGAGGGTCTCAAGCAGCGCCTGTTTCCAGGTTTTCACCACTTGATAGATTTTTTCAGGACTTTTTGTAATTTTTTTGTATTTTTGCTACCAAGGCGCCTGTTTCCAGGTTTTCACCAAGGCACTTTTTCTATTTTTTTTTTTGAATTTTTTGATTTTTTTGGTGAGACATCAAAGCGCCTATTGCTAGGTTTTCACTAGGATGCTCATTTTTTAGTACTTTATATGCTTTTTAGGGTTTTTTTCAGCATCATATATGATTTTTTTTTAGAATTTTTTCAGGATCATAAAGTATGTACAAAGAATGCCCTAGATAGAAACGGGCATCAAACTCATGAGCAAGATCACATCGTGTAGTCCCAAAGTCTAGCAAGGTGGAGGACAAGAGGGAGAGAAAGCTCATGAATGAGATGGAGGAAAGGAGAATGAAGGCGAATGGAGGGAAGAAATCCTCAAGGTCAAACTTCTCAAGAGTACCCAAGCTAGGGAAAAATTATCATGTAAAGCGCATTGGACAAGCAATGAAAGGCTAGCATAGGATAAGTCATGAAAGCGCACTGCAAAAGAAGAAAAGGATGCATTCCAAAGGAGTAGACATGTCAAGAGGCTTCATAGCATCATTTTTTACTCTTTTTTATTAGATCAAGACCAAAGGGGAAAAGGATAAAGAAAGGCTAGAATGAATGGAGGAAAATGAAGGAATGAATATGAATGGAATGAAAGCAAGATCATCGTAAGATAGCTCACAAGATAGCCAAATATTCGTGTATAGCTGAACATTGCCAAGATCAACGAGAGAAGATGGAATGGATGAAACATGTAGAAGAACTACGCATGATGCCTGATTGCCAGGTTTTCATCATGGTACTTATCCAAGGTGCCACAAGGGAGTGGTTGTCACCATAGGATGAATTTATTTCTCTTTACTTTTGCTACCAAGGTGCCTATTTCCAAGTTTTCACCATGGCACATTTTCAATTTTTTCATTTTTTTTTTTTTTCTTCTTTTTATTTTGGGAAGAAGGCAAGCTTTTTAGATAGTACTCCTTCAAAGGATAAACCCTGACATGCCAAGGATTCAAAATGATATGCTCAAAGATGCTGATAGGGAAAGGAAGATGGAAGAGAAAAATGGAGGATAAGGCTTTATGTAAAGCGAGTGAGGTTGGAAGATATGAGGAATAGGCAAATGAGGAAAAAGGATAGAAGGTAGAAGGATAATGAATGGAAAGATTGTGAAAGGGTAGATGGGAAGGAAGGCAAGATCAACATCGACACACACCTTGAAGGGTGGCGAGAGGATGGAGGAAATATGAATAAAGGAATACGTGAAGGAATATGATGAATGTTTAGCAGAGGTTGCGGTTCAGGCACATGGAATGAAAGATCATTTTTGGAAGAAGATGAAGTGGAAGCCTTTGGAAGCTTGAATGTCAACTTCACTTTTTGTTCAACATAAGACTCTTTCAAGAGAGATTTTGGAATCCATATAGCCTTAGGCTTTTTATTTCTTTTTGATGATTTAGAGAGAATATCTGTAATGATGGATTTTGGAACCCATACTTGTCTTGTAGTTTTCTTCTTAGATATCTCTTTTGACTTTATGTGCCCATGTCGATTAGAGGAGACATGGTGATCTTTTTTTGATGGATTCTTGTATTGCTTCTTTTTCTGGTATTGAACATTCAAGTTACTTCCAAAAGACTTGGGACTTGTGGAAGAAGGAGGAAGATATGACTGGTTTAGATGGGTGAGTGGATGAAAAGGATTCAAGGGTATGCATCTATGTTGATCTTGAGGAAAGATAGGAGATGGAGGGACGTAAGGACCCAAAATGGATGATGAATTAGGAGAGTTAGGAGGGGAAAGTGAAGGGACATAAGGACCCAAGATGGAAGGAAGGCGTGAAGCCTTTAGCAGTGGAAGAGGTCCAAGGATGGAAGTGGAAGATGTAAAAGGATAATCAATAATTTCATCAGCATCTATATGACAACCAAGGACATCAGCATCTTTAGAGTGAGCATTAGGATTTGCAATAGGATCATGAACATCTTTAATAGGAGCAAATTCATTGATAGAATCATTCAAAGCTTGCAAAGACTTAGGAAGAGTAGAAAATGGAAGCGAACATGGAGTGGTAGAACAAGAAGATGGAAGACTTTGATCTTGACAATGATCTTTGGATAGCATAAGCGTAGAATTTTTCTCTTGATTTTCAATAAGCTTAACATCAGAAGTAACGGCACCATTTTTAATAACCTTAATGGAAGTATCATCTTTGGAAAGTGCAAGCATAGTAAGGTTATTTTGATTATCAACAAGCTCAATAGTGCAAGTGGTAGCTTGATCTTGCGTAGGAGAAGACTTAAGACATGGTGGAATGAATGTAGAAGAGCATAGAGGATCAAAAGAACCATGAAATGGATCAGAGACATCATGAAAATAATTGGATGACATGGATGGTTCTTGATCTTGATCTTTCTTTATATTCTTTTCTGTATCATTTTTAGAGTCCTCTTGACATGAAGCCACTTCTAAGGACAAGGAAGCATTTTGAAATTGTATGGAAGACTTTGGAATAGATAGTGAAGGACTAGCTGAAGTAGGCATTGTAGTGCATAAAGGCTTAGGCTCTTTAGGTTTAGCATTATTGAAATTATTTTCAGCCAAGTGAAGGTTAGCTTGAGTTTCTTGAAGAGGTAGCTCTTGAGGATAACTATAGGGAACTGCATGAAAAGCATTAGGATCTTTGTTGGGTGAAGGATTTGTGAAAGATTTGGAAGACTCAGGAGCTTTAGGAGATGTATGAGTATTGGAGGAAGTAGGGGATGGAAGGGGACCATCACAAGAAAAAGGTTCAACATTAATATGATCTTGCTCAGAAGTACAATTTTGATTTTTAGCAGTGGAATTCTTAGAGAAGAAATGCTCATAGTAGTAACGTTTATAATCAGCGCGTTGTATTTTATAGTCCTCAGCAGTAGTAGATGGATTATCATCAAGGTATTGTCTACAAACATCACTAAACTCTCTTTCAAAATCAGAATCATATGGATCACCATCAAAATCTATCCAATAGGATGACCCATTTTCAGTAAAGCATGAGTCTACGAGGACTCTGAGGAGTAGAGGTGTCATAAGTATCACTACATTGTCCATCATCATAGTCATCAAAGGTATTACAAGGATTGTCATGTTGCTCATTATGGTATGGCTCATGAAGAAAAGCAAGACTCTTGGGGGAAGTAGAAGAAGAACAAGATCTTAAAGAAGGAGAAAATGAAGACATAGTGGAAGAAGAAAACTTAGCTAAGGAAGAATTTGAATGATGTTGAGAAGAGTCATGGTAAGATGAAGAAGGATAATGATGTTTGGAAAAGGCATGGTAGGATGTGGAAGATGAAGAATGATGAGAAGACCTAGAAGAAAAAGAGTGTTTGGAAGAAGGAGATTGTGAGAGAATCATGTCTATAATCCTAGCAAAGGCGTCAGACTCAAACATCTTTTTGTTTACTCTTGTCTTAAGTTGATGACTTGCAGGATGCTTGGAAAAATAATACTGTTCGAATTGAGCAATGAGTTCGAGATCATCCCTTCTCAAGAGAGGTTCTATAGCAAGATAGTTGAAATTCATGATTCTAGAAGAGGAGGAATCAAGCATGAAAGAAATGAATAGAAGAGATGAAATAGAAGAAGGTAGACTAGATAATAAGAGGAAAAGGATCAAGAAGACATGAAGAGGTTAGGAAGAAGAGAAAGAAGCATGAAGGAAGAAGAGAAATGGAAGACTAGGAAGATATGGGAGATGTGGAAAACAGAAGACCAAGAGTCAATTTGTGCAAATTGATACCATTGAAGTCCATTTGAATATTGAGAAACATGTAATAACCTCTAAGATCTGACCTGGACTGACCAAGGATGACTGGAAGTGACACAAATCAACTTCAGATTGCAAGCAGTAGTGAGATAGCAAAATAACTTTGTGTGATAGTTCCCAGGCAAACAGTGTGACTCTTAACCAATGAACATAAAAATCTCAGTTTTGAAGTGTTTTTGATCAAGTTCAAAGATTGGATAGTGCAATTTTTTAGTTTGACAAGCAGTAACAGCAGATAAAAGACAAGTTTGCAAACAGTAGGTGATCAAACATGTCATAGAACACTTGAAACAAGGGCAAAAGCAACCTTGTCAAGACAAGCACTTGTGATATCAAAATAGAGAACCTTATGAATGCTACCGTTTGTTTGAATGTTGAGAACGTTTACACGGGCATAGCACAATTGAAGACAATTCAAGCAATTACTACCTAGAAGGACAAGGTTCATTACTTAACAACTTGGCCCACAACTTGATGTTCCCTTGCCTCACACCAAGTGGTTGCCCACAAGAGATATTGGCGTTGTCATGGAAGTGTCAAAAACACAACCAAAGGAACACATATGGTGAGTGTCTTGGGGTGATCCGGGTAAGTCCACTTGGATCAATCCTTGCACCAAGAAGCTAAGCGGCTAAAAGAAGGTGGCCTCTATCTAATGGTTCATAGTAAGGATTTCCGTTCATAGCACCCCTCTTGCTCCTCATAAAGGACTAGGTCCTCGCGGCCTCAAGAGTACCTTAAGCATTCTTGCTTAATGCTTTCCTCATGGTCACAATCCCACAAGTTACTCACATCAAGCGAAGATAAGTACTATGTCTACCAAGGTTTTTGTGTCCTTGATAGCCTTGAGATTATAGTGAGTTGAAATCACTCGCCACCAAGGAAAATGATGACAAGGTTGTCCCCACTTGGGTCGTTCCTCTTGATTTCTCAAGAGCAGGCCCGCTAAAGGATCCTAAGCTAAACAAAGAGTGGATTAATTCTTGAGGTTCAAGGTTTTTGATTCACCACAAGGGTGAAGAGCATACTCCCCTATCTCAAAAAATTCTCCCAAGCACACCAAACAAGATCCAATTACCCCTTTGCTTCCAAAACCTCAAGATGGGGTCAAGATTTTCTGATTCACCTAAAGGTGAAGAGCATACTTCTCCTACCACCCCAAGATTCCTTTCACAAAGTATTAAGTGCCTAATGAAACAACTAGTATATGCCGCACTTAATAAAGAAAGAAATTAAACAAGCACTTGATTTGGTTTTTTATGCTTAGGGAAGCCCTACAAAAACCATTAGTAGCCCTCTTTGACATGCATTTTTTTGGCAAAATATCTCAAGCAAGTGCACCTACAACCACAACTTGTTAGACCCACAATGGTTAGCACATGAAAAATTTGATAATCTGCAAAAATAATTGATCAAATGATAAAATCTAAAAATGAAACCATCATGGTTGGATTGGGCTCGAAAAGACCTTTCCAACGATATATCACACTTAAACTTTTGATACCATTTGCAAAATTTCAAAAAAAATGGGCACCAGGCGATACTTCTCAGTCCACGCGATATTTCGCCCGACACCAGGTGATACTTCGCCCAAGACCAGGCGATATACCTCAATACTGCCGTGCGATTCTTCTCTGGCGCGAAGTATCGCACACGTATAGTAAGGTATATCGCGTGATATACCTGAGAAGTATCGCACGATATTCTGAGACAAAAAACTAGAGAACAAAAATTACGCTAAAAACTTGCCGAAAAATTGACGAAAAATGATGAAAATACAGAATTTAAAGGACAAAGTCTATCTACTCTGCCCCACGGTAGGCGCCAAAAATGTGTGCAATAAATGTGTCACACTTCTATGGATCATTACATGCAAGAAAACTCAAGAATGAGCCCTCACAAATCGATCCATAGCTCCCTAGGCATGGAGTGCAAGGGTTTTTTAAGAATGCTCTCAGCTAGAGCTATTTAGCCAATAACCTTGCTAGTAAACCATGCAATGGGAGATTCAATGAAGACAAGGGCAAGAATGCCAATATCCTCAAGAATCAAGAATGAAAATGCAATGCAAGCTAGATTAAGAATGGAAATGCAAGCTAAACTATGGAAATGAAAGATGCAAGTATTACAAAGCCTCCTAGTTAAACTAGATGAATTAATCTAAAGCATAAAGGAAATCTAAGCTAAGAATGCCATGAAAATGAAGCTACTATGCAAGAAATGAAATCTAACTATGAAGCAAGAAAGCCATGATGATGCGAGAATGAAGACAAGAAGATAGAGTGTTGATGAAGATCCAAGATGAATGCCAACAATGCTCCAAATCTTCAAACCCTAGATGCAAGAATGTCTCCAAAAGCTCCAAGATGACCTAGAAAACCTGCAGCATAATATTAGCATAAAAAGTGTGTGTGCAAATGAGGAAGAGAGCTCTCTTTTTATAGGGAATGAAAAAGGAATGGGCCATGGAGATTAAGAGGCAAAAGATTTAATCAACGGTGGAGCTTGAAAGAGGAGCAATCCATGTGCACAAGTATCCTCCAATAGGAAAATAGGAGTTGACTTTTGTGTCCATATGAGACAAAAAGTACTTTTCTCTTTTTATAAAATAAGAATAATGCTTTATTTGTGCAACTTAGGATAAGAGGAAAAGTGAGGGCTTTTTATTTCTTAAAAGGGGAGGAAATATTTCTTTTAATAAATAAAGACTTAGGATAAGATGGTTAGCCCATAGAAAATAATTGAATAAATGATAGAACTAGGATTTGATCAAGAATAAACAATTGATAATTTAGCAAAAGGGGCTAATAGTCTAGATGACCATTTTTAGGTGTATACACATCTCAGTCATATCAGCCTGCCAGTAAAGTTTCATGGCTAGATCAGGTCTAGTTTTGAAGATATTGAAGATTTTCGGTATTGGCAGCAGGGTACAGAAACTTCAAACTCAATTTTTTAAGGCTTTAGAGGCCCCAGATGAGGTCAAAAAATTAGGTGATAGGTGCTTTGCGTGGGTCAAGCTTGTAGAGTGCTTTGTGGCATTTCTGAAATGGGGTTATAATAGTCAATCGGGTCAACTGGTGATGACTTATGGTCTCCGAAAGTCAGGCCACCTGAAATGGCAGAAAATAATTTTCCTTCAAAATTTCTGTTCAGGTTTCAAAAGTTATTTTGAGCTGACTTTGATGTAATAAATTGAAAAATAAAATAATTCTAAGTTGGGTTGGCCCTTAGGGCTAAATTTTTGGAACCTTCTCAGGCGGTGGAAATTGCCTATATAAAGAAGGCCCGTAGTGTTGTCTAGGGCAGTTCAAGGTAGTAGATCTGGGTATTGATTCGAGGCTTTGTCCTTCAGAATATTGTAAGGGAATGCCCATGTGGCTTTTCATATTGTAATTCTGAAAGTTTGTAATTCCACATTTGTGGAGATAATAAGAAGCCAATTTTTTGTTCTTGCATATTGTTGTTGTTGTTTCTCTATTTTGTTATGTGTTTGTGGTATTAAGGGGAGCACCCTTCATCACATCGTAGGATCCAAGTGGTTTGAAACTAAGGTCATTGAGGTGGTAAAGTCCCTAATCTGCAACTAGGAGCCTCTCACCATGGAACTAACAGATACCATAGCACCTAAGGCTAACTCAACCTCCCAACTAACATCCTACCTAGCTACCACTAGCCCACATCAATCCACTATAAAAGGTGAAATACAAGAGTCTATAGCTTAAGAATCAAATAGGATAGAAACACTACTACCTCTGATTGTGCCTACAGCCTCAATGACTGTGGCCTGGTGCTCAGTGTGGTAGTTATCAACCACTATAAAAACTTTGTGCACTCTGCCCATGTCTCCTACAATAGGATCAGAAGTTGCTGCCCTCTGACTACTAGCTGGACAACTTGTAGGATAATCCCTAGCTATGTGCCCCATGGCACCACATGTGTAGCACAATCCTCTAGCCTGTAGTTGTATCCCTTAAGTCCTAGACTGTTGTTATCCTCTTGTATCACTAGACCCACTGAATCCCCCTCTAGATGCTTGAGACTGTCCCCTCTAATCTCGTCGAGATCCCTATGAGTGCCACTGCTTGGGCTTAGAGCCCTTCTGTCCTTGAGAAGATTTATGTTTATGGTTTTGTTGAGACTGTTGTGGCTTCTAATGTTGTTGCTGAGGTGCCCTAGATGATCCTAATGAGTTCTTTTGGTTTCCCTTCCAATGAGACTTTTGGAAACCAGAAGACTAGGATGTGGCATTCCAGTTCTACGACCGGTCCCAGGTGTCATGAGACCTATTATGGATCTCCTCAGTGATCATGGCCCTCTCAATTGTATCACATAAATCTCCTAAGGGTGTCATCCACATTCTGTCAGTTATGGCATAGTTCAACCCCTTGATAAATTGGTTGACCTAGAGTTTCTCATCCTTCATGTAGTCCACATAAGGAAGGAGTTTGAGAAAATTATTCTTGTACTAGGCTACTGACAAACCTCTTTTTTGTAAGTCATGAAACTCATCGATGTGACACTGTCTGAAATACTCTGACATATATCAGGCTTAGAATCTCTCCAAGAAGGTCTCCCATGTGAGGGTTTCCATGGTAAGATGACTTTTAACCTCCTCCTACTTCCACCAAGTAGAAGCATTCCCTCTCAGCATGTGTATTGCAAAACATGCTTAAGGTTGCTCTTGTAAGAGTGCAACCCAAAGCAACACTTGAGGTTCAAAAGCCATGTCTTTACCCCTGTCCTAGCCATGGATCCCAAAAAGGGTGGCAACTATAGTCTAATAAGGTCCCCTGTGTCACGAGGTACTCTTGGCACTACCGATGGTGGTAGCTCTGGCATGTGCACCGACTCGCCCTCATGAACTTCTTTCTTTGCTACTCGTCTAGGAGGGGGACTCCTACTCTGCTCTTGGATCTCATCCTACTCGCCTCTCAAAGGCAATCTATCCATAATAATACCGGCCAGATTCTATAATGCATTAAGCATATCTTGATTGAGATTAGTTGGCGATGGAGGAGGGGATTCTTTCTTGTCACCTACTCCCTTAGCTACCTGATCATCTCCCTCTATTACCAAACGGCTACCTCTGGGTCTCTGCCCACATCAAAGAGCACTACGCATGATTGGAGGCATCCTACACTAAGGAAAAAACAAATAGTGAGTTGGAAAATGTAATGGGTTTATAGGTTCCTAGAGTAGAAACTGTGCTAGCTTAATTACCCAATATTTAAAAATTTCAAGAACATACATAAAACCATAATATCTTTGAAAAGATAAGATTCTATTTTTACTAAAATGAAAGAAATTACAGAGATCCCATTGCGACTAAAACTATAGATTAAATATGTATGTACAATAAAAACTATTAGAAACAAAATTTAAAATTATTAGCATGGCCAAATAAAGAATTCATTTTTGACACCCAAACCCTAATTTGAA